>JASANB010007866.1:0-76537 GCA_030248155.1 Sabatieria punctata
GAAGAGGTGCATTTTGAGGGCCGTTGGAGTGCCGAGCGAGGAGTGGAGAGGGCAGACAAAGAACTGGGGGAGTTCTTCGACGTACCGGCCTTTCTACAAGACTACCGACTCTCTCCGCTGTCTAAGCCGCAAGGATTGGTCTGTGCTGCCCGGTTTCCCTGTTTCAAAGATGCAGATAGCAAATGGTATCGGGCCTTCGTAATCAATTTCGGTGTTTGCGAGGACACTTCTGAAACCCGACGCAACTTTTCCTTAAGCGAGAGATCCAGAACACTGGTGAGTGAATCAGTTTTACTCTTACACTGCCGGAAAACTTTGGCTTGTCACGGGAAGGTGTACGTGGTGACTACCAAGAATGCTCACTTGTCAGCTGAGCGACCATGCGCTGCAACATAATCGCGCCAAGGCGGGCGCCAATTTAATTTTTCAGAGAAACAAAAAATAAGGAAAAAGAGTTCTAAAATGGTAACTAATGTGTTGACCTCTGTATGGTGTACGAAGGGTGTGCGTACATACAGGTTTTACTAGAGACACAAATCTTAGAACAGACCGCCCTGTAGCTAGGGCTAAAACCAGACTCTCTCAACTCAACACCTGTGGCGTCCGCCGCCGGCTGCAATAATATAAACATGCCTAAGCGATGAGTGATGTGTAACCAAACCCTAGTCCTTTGGCGGCGGACGTTGGAGCGACACAACATTACCCCCCTCGTCTAAAAGCGTTAAGGTTCGGGTGAGTAGCGGTCGGGCGGACGACCTTTGTTGACGCGCTAGGAGCGTCGGAGAAGTGGTGCAGGGGAAGGTTCAAGCATGTTCGGTTCCCCCAGCTCCACCGTAAGCCTTTGCTGGTCAGGGTCATGATAGCGCTTCATTTTGCGCGCATTCCATTTCTGCCCATCGGAAAGCATGTACGTCTTTGCCAAGGCTTTTTAGTGCGCGGGCGCGGTGCATTCTGAATTGGCGCCAAGTTCTTAGCGTCCGGCCGGATACCATCATCGGCAGTAATCACATGACCCAAGAACGGAATTTCGCGTACAGCAAACATGCACTTTGCCAAATTCAAGCGGAAATCTTTGGCGGCAAGCTTCTGCAAAACTGCGTGCAAATTGCTATCACTTGCCTGCGTAGCGCCGTACACAATTATGTCATCAATGTAGGCCTGCACGCCTTTGCACTCTGCGAGCGTTTGAGCAACAAGGCGCTGGCACACCGCAGCTGAGTCCTTGAGACCCATCGGAAGCCTTTTGTAGCGGCGCAGCTACCAGTGCGTTAGCGTGGCGGTTAAGTTGCGGCTGGCTTCGTCCAGCTGAATGTGAAAAAACGCCTTAGCTATGTCTAGCTTGCTGAAAAGCTTGGCGCCTTGCAATTCGAGGAACAGCTCCTTCACGTTAGGCATTGGGTAGCGGTCAGGCACAACGTATTGGTTGAGAGGCGAGAGATCAGACGTGATCCGATATGAGCCATCCGGTTTGGGCAGTGTGACCATCTGCAACTGCCACTGAGCTTTGTCTACCGGCTCCCAGATGTCATTGTAATCCATCTCCTTGACCGCGATTGCCACTTGTTCACATCGAGCGAACGGCACTGGACGCAGCTTCTTGGCAACCGGAACTGCGTTATCAGAGAGCTGAATGTGGTGCTGAAAGTCTGGAAAGCAACCAATTTTGTTGGACAACAAACTGGGAAAGTGCTCGGCGATGTATGCGGCATAATCGCGCGACGCTGCGTCTGCTGTGGCTTTGACCGAACGCACAGCATTGTCAACTTTCAGCAGTTTCAAGGGCGTAATGAGATTCTTGCCCACTACTGGCACACATGAGTCACCGACAACGTAAATGCGGGCATGTTGCATGCGACCGTTGATGCTAACATTAGCCCCGAATGAGCCGCAATAACAGATTCGGTTTTGCACAATATTTATCTTTTTAGATCAATTTTTGCAGTAGTACAATTTTTTGATCGATTTTCTTGTTTATTGACTCTCGAAAGTGACTTGCACCACTATCTGACTGAAGTTGTAATTTTATGGCGGTGCAACAAAGTTTGCACGTCATTTTCGTCTACTTGACTTAACTTTGACTTAATTCGCTTTCCCCTAGGTCGGGGCGTTGCGGAGCCTCAATGAGTGCAGAGCCCGCTTCCACTGTTGTCGGTTTTCAGGGTTTGCGCGTATCTCTTGCAGATCATCTTGGATTATATCTTTCCAGCGGGTTTTTGGGCGCCAAGGGGGTTTTTCGCACGCCACGGTGTTCAGTGGTCTTTATGTATAGCAGTCTGAGGGGTTGCGTTCTGGGGGCATGCGTTTCAGGTGTCCATACCATCTTAGTCTGCTTATCTGGGCCAATTTGGATGCGTATGGCTGCTTGGTTCGCCTCTGAATCTCTTCATTCCTTACAAAGTCAAACCATTGCACTTGCTCGATTCGTCTCAGCGCCTGGTTGTCAAACACGTCTAGTTTCTGTGCATCTCTTTTAGTCAGTGCCCAGGTTTCAGCGCCATACAGTAATGAGGAAGCTATTACCGCTTGGTAAATCTGCATCTTGGTTATTCGCGAAATGTCCCGTCTTGCCCATAGTGGCTTGTACAGTGCTGACATTTTCGTTTGACAAGTCGCAATCCTTCGGTCAATATCCCGTTCACACGTACCACTGGCTGATATCACTGATCCCAAGTACTTGAAATCCTGGGTAAATTTTACCTGGTGCCCATTTATATTCAGGTAAGGTGGGGGGGTTGAGGTAGTCTCCTGCCATCAGCTCAGTCTTATCCCAGTTTATGGTCAGTCCCAGCTTTTCAAATTCATCACTGATCATGTACAATCCGAGCTCTAGTTCTTGTATAGGGAGTGGCAAAAGAAGACTATGTCATCAGCAAAGTCTAGATCTGTCAGCTTGTGTTGGCCAATGCAAAAGCCCTGTGTGGCTGTCTCAACATTCCTCATGGCGTAGTCAATGGCTGCATTAAATAAGGTTGGCGCTATCACACATCCTTGTCTTACACCGGTCTGAAGTTCGAATTTTTCTGATTCGCTGGCACATGCTCGTACTGCTGCTTTGGGGTTTTGGTATAGCACTCTGATCATGCTTCTCAATTTGTCCGGGATTTGAATCAGCTCAAGTATTCTCCACAGTCTTGTTCGGTCGATCGAATCAAAAGCTTGCCGTAGATCAATAAAGGCCATGTACAGTGGTCTCCGAAATTCTCTTCCAATTTCCACAATCTGGCGCAGTGAAAAAATCTGGTCAATAGTTGACTTTCCAGGGGTGAAACCGGCTTGCTCTGTCCTCCTTGTTTTCAAAAGGTGTGGAAGTGCACGATTAAGGATGATTCGGGCTAACAGTTTGCTTGGACTTGACAGTAGGGTAATTCCACGGTAGTTTTTACAGTCTTCTCTGGACCCCTTGCCTTTAGATCCAGGGGGGACCGGGCGAGCCCCCGCCGCGCGCCCGGCCGCGGGGCCGCCGGCGGCGCACCGCGGGGACGGCGGGGGGGGGCCGGGGCGGGGGGAGGGGGGAGGGGGGGAGGGAGAGGGGAGGCGGGACCAGAGGGGGGGGGCAGGGGACGGGGGGGGGGGGCGGGGGAGAAAGGGGGGGAGGGGAGGGGGGGGGGACGACGGGGGGGGCGGGGGGGGCGGGGGGGCGGGGGGGGGACCGGGGGGGAAGGGAGGGGGGGGAGGGCGACGGGGGGGAGGGGCGGGAAGAGGGGGGGGGGGGGGAAAGAGGAGGGGAGAGGAGGAGAGGAGGGGGGGGGGAAAGAAAAAGGGGGGGGGGGGGGGGGGCCGGGGGAGGGCGGGGGAAGGAGGGGGGGGCGGGGGGGGCACCGGGGGGGGACGGCTTTTGGGGATCGGAATCCCAGGGGGCAATTTCGGGGACCTTTTTGGTGGCCAATAAAGGTAAGGGACCGGTAGGTGGGGGGGGTTGGGGACGGCCGGTTCCACAATTCTGGGGGGGATTCGCACTTGGGGGTCACACTCTAGTTGTAGGGGAGTTATATTGTTCGTGTCGGGCGGGGGGGTGGGGTCGCTCGCGGGGCGGGGGGCGGGGTGGGGGGGTTGAGGGGGTGTGTGGCTTACTCGGGCCTCGGGGGGGGGGATTGTAGGGGCTCGGGCTGGTGGGTGGGTGGGTTGTGGGCGAGGTGGGTTGGCCGCCGGTCGAGGGGCGGGGGTTGTGTGGGGTTTATAATGGGGGGGTTGTAGGGTTGGTGAGTGCGGGGGGATTGTCGTTGGGGTGTTCGGTCAAGTGGGTGGGGGGGTTTGGGGGGTGGTGGTGGGTGCGGATGGCCAGTGCGTGGGGAGGGTCAGGTCGGTGGGGGAAGGTGGGAGTGGGGTGGTGGGAGGTGTGGGGGGGTGGCGGGTGGGGATGTTGGGTGGTGGTGATGGGGATGGGGTCGGGAGGGGTGTGTGGGTGGGGGGTGGGGGGGGGACTTGGGTGGGGGGGTGGGGGTGGGGTGGGGGGGGGGGGGGGGGGGTGGGGGGGGGGGGAGGCGGGGGGTGGCGGGGGTGGGGGGTTGGATGGTGGAGCGGGGGTGTGGTCGGGGGGGGGGGCTCGGGGGCGGGGGAGAAGGGGGGGGAGGGGTCGGGTGTGGGGGGTGTAATGGCTTGGGGGGTGGGTGGGGGGGGTGGGTAGGGGAGGGGGGTGGGTGAGTGGGAGTTGCGGGGGGAATCGTGGGGGGATTGTGGGGGGGGGAAATGTGGGGTGGGCGCGGGTGTGTGCAGGATGGTGGCATCCAGTGTTGTGACTGGGGCGGGGGGGGGGGGGAGTGGGCGGGTCGGGGTGCGGGGGTGGGGGGGGGGGGGGGGGTGGGGGGGTGGGGGGCGGTTGGTGGGGGGGTGGGGGGGGGGGGGGTAGGGGGGGGGGGTGGGGGGGGGGAGGGGGGGGGGCCGGGAGGGGATTGGGTGGGATGGTATTTGGAATTTTAGGGTGGGGGAGTGGGGGGGGTGGGGGGGGGTTGGGGGGGTGAAGGGGAGGGGGCGAAGGGGGAAAGGGGGGGGAGGGGGAGGGGAAGTAGGAAGGTGGGGGAAGGTGGGATTTCGTCTACTACTCGCTCTAAAAGCCTACTGTAGTGCCGAATTTTATGTCATTACTAGAATTTACAACAATCTTCACGATTTCTGCATATTCCAACTTAACTAAGAGTTCTTCGCATATTGGAGCATGCTATACGGTATTATACGATGTCGAAAATGCTATACGGTATTTTTATACCGGTCCCCTCCCATCCCTTGTCGCTGCAAGAAATTAGACCGCATAACTCCTGCTTTTAAAAAGCTGAAGTACTGGCATGCCTAGCTGCACTTAGACGTGCGGTGAGGCGTTGCGGGTGGCTCTGACACCACCTGGGTCGGTTTTTGCGAGAGGAGTGCCGAAGCATTCTGTGGCCCGCGGACCGGCCTTGCGCACAAACTCCTTTTAGCTTCCCACCCGACGGTGGTACATATTTACTGTACCTACTCGCTGTCACCAGCTTTCGGTGGCCTGGGTTGGGCTTTGCTACATAAGTCTAATTCCAGACAAACAAACTTTTCGAACCCACTACAACCTCTAGAGATGCAGGGACAGCCGTGACTCAAGACACTCCTGCTTTTAGTTTGTTAAAAATTTTTCTAAGTTAACTTTGTAAAACTTTTAGGTTGATAGGCGCAACAACGGCTTGGCTTCCTAAAGCTAAATATTAGATCGAATTTTTTTAGGTTTTTTGAAGTCGCATCGCAATCAGTATTGGGGCATTGGATCGAATTTTTTTAGGTTTTTTGAAGTCGCATCGCAATCAGTATTGGGGCACCAAAAGCCTAGTAGATACCCAATTCCATTATCCACTACATACCTGCAAAACACCCCAATACCAGATCGTACCCTTCTAAAGCACTAATCTATGCTAAATGCGACTAAAAACGCTGTTTTAAAAGGCAAATTATAGCAACTTATGAGTCTGAAATTGTAAAAAATTGGACCTAAACTGCGTCCCGGAAAAATCGGACGGGACGGGGTTCCCGCAATCTGCGTGTCTGGTCATAGTCGGTGGAACTGGCGCCCGCCCCTGTTACATGTACATACGTATGGTGTGTTCTTTTGTAGTTGTATCTGATGGATTTGGATAGTTACGGGTTCGCAAGGTCCAAAGATCTCTTCTATCTGCCTCTGCAATTCGCTGAACAGATGGGTTTTCCTAAGCCACTCATGTTAGTCAAGAGACGAGCTCCGCCTACTCCTCAGTACAGAACTCCATCCGACGAGGTACATACCTAAGCACGGTATTAGTCGGTTTCTACCTTGCAGATTGTAAAACGGCCACCGACAACGGCTGACTCGCTGGATCGTGACCCATCCGATTTTTGCTTTTGCTTTGTTTTGATTGATTTGCCTCCCTCCCCACCCAAACGATTCTTCTCATAACCAATTTTTTTTTTATTTTTTTATAATTTCAGACACTGAAATTCTCATACATGTAACAGGGGAGTGGTGTCTGTCCCACCGATGTTATGGCCCGACCCCCGGACAGAACCGCCATTTGTCGGTGACCCGCTTCGGGCATTCCTCTTCGGCGGGTGACCTGTTGCTTGTACACGATTGATTGTGTACATGGGACATAAATAACATTTACCAGTTTGCATCGTTTTGTGTTGTTCAGCGTTTGACGCAAATACAAGAGGATATTCTGGATAATCCGACTCATATTAGAATAGACACCGAGAGCAATCTGCTGAAGTGCTTGGCTGCGTTGGCTAAAGAAGAAAACGTCTCGATGAATGTGCTGAGACCGTTTGCGGTTGGTTTCTTTCGGTGTAGCTCAGCTAATCTGCAGAGTTTCAGTGCTGGATCGCCAATGTCAAGTCTCCGTCTGACTTTAATCTCGTGCCGTCCGTCATCGGCCTTTTCCAGTTCGAAGGGATCGGTGGCACTCGCATAAACGCAACTGAATTTGACAGAATGTTGAGGTTTGTTCTCTGACCTTCGTTTACTCTGTGCCTACGTACAGTTTATGATTGGTGGACTGCGCAGATGTGAGATGTCAAACGAACCATCGAAAAGCGGCTGTCAATTGCCGTTTTGGTGGTTGGCCCAGTGGCTGAAGGACGTTGAAGAGGGGAAAGCCGCTGGCGAGTTTATTTGCGCCGCCAAGGAACACGGCATCACTGCTGACACAGACTACCACAGAGTAAAGGTGATCGGACTCAAAAATCAACACTACTTGGACGTATTTGAGGTGAACCAACTTTAGTTGTGTCTGCATTATGTGGCAGCGGTTAGGGGTTCATGGTGGAGCCAAAACGTGTCAGTTGTTTACATACACTGTCCGGCGGGGTCGCCGGCCGACACCCCCTCTCGAAATTTTGGCGACCTTTCTGGGAGGCTGGCTTGATCTCATACCCCCTCCGAAAATCCGACGACGTTTTTTGGGAAAGCAATATTCAGACTGTTTCGTACAAATTCAGACCAAAAATTCCTTAAGAAAAGATGCGATGTCACCAGTACATCACCCATACATGTAACAGGTCATCCGCCGATGGGGGGAGGGGGGGTTGGGGGGTCTGGCGCCGGCCGGGGGGGGTCTGAGCCAAAATTTTGGGGGAGGGGGGTGGGCACTAAAAAACGCTCAAAAATCGAAAAAAATCGCAATTTTTTGGCTAAAAATTGCCAAAAATCGCTAATTTCGGCTGAATTACAGCTAAAAAGTGCTGTTTTGCAGGCGATTTTGGCAATTTTTGTGTGTGAAATTGTAAAAAATTGCAAAAATTTGCTTGAAAATTTACTTGCCAGAAAAATCGGAGGGGGGGGGGTCGGTGAAATCGTCTCGGGGGGGGGGGGGGGTCGGGCCAAACGGGGGTGGGGGGGTTCGACCCCCCCAGACCCCCCCCTGTTACATGTATGACATCACCAGGCGTTTTTTATCGATTTTTAGACGATTCTCGTTTCTTGTTCACTATTTCTGGCCAAAACATATCTACAACAGGAGCCAAACGGCGCCCACCGCTTTTGAGACGGATGACGGCGCTTATAAGTTGTGAATGAATGGTGTAGTAAGTGCTGATGGGAGATTGCTTTGTATTGCAGGTGGAGGACGTGGACAGTCAGTACCAGCGCGTCTTCTGTGCTCACATTCTGGACATGAAACTGCTGCCTCGACATTTCCTGCACAGACCCATCTACCGTTTCAAGGCCGAACTGCCCTTGTTGCTGCCAAGAAGTCCCGGACTCACTGACTGGTTTATGGTGCGTCTGTAGAGTGCCACATGTTATGTTGGTTACCTTGACTGACTGCAGAAGAATAACGTGTGGCCACACGAAGTGGTGGAGGAAGCGGATCTACAGCTGGATGATGAAATGAAGCCGCTGTCTGGAGACGCAGAGCACAGTGCGGCTCGGAACGCAAGTCAAAGACTGGCTCAGCTGGCCGACCAAATCGCCGGCTCCCGACATAGCGTCGCTCTGCTGCTAGCAGTTAAGGTAGCACGTACATTGTACGTCCGTAATTTTGTTGTTATGCACAATACGCAAAAATTGGCATTATTTCTGGACCGCCGGTAGAAGCGACGGCACGGCCAAATATCAAATATAATATGATATCATATTATTTTCAAGCCGCAGTCATATTTTAATAATATGACTGCGAAAAATATGATTATGATATGGATTTGCAGAATATGGGGGGTGGCCATATCTGGCCACCCCGTGAGACAAACAGATATTTCTGGACCGCCGGTAGAAAAATGCGTGATTGTTTTAGAACAAAGGTTTGCCTGAGGAACGGTACGTGGTAGATATTTGCGATGTGAAACTGCGGTCGGGAGTGGGCAATGTGAGCTACGAAGCGTCCTTGCCTTACAACTACCGCTCGGTGTGGCTGAGTGATCTGCTAGTAGAGGAAGGGTTCGCTCTCAGACCCTCTCTGCCCTCCGACAAGCCCGAATACGAACGAGAACGCAACTTCGCTATGATGAAAGAGATGAAAGGGTTGGTGCATCTTTGTGGTTTTGGTTCTGTAAGCGTTCTTTGCAGGGTGTTGGAGTACTATGAAGAATTGTGCCAGACAGAGTGACTGTGTCTGGACCAATCCACCACATCAGTGTCATGTCGTTACTTTGGCAGTTTGGTGTGCTTGAGATTGTCTTTTTTACTCTTTCCTTTCTAAGATGAAATGTGCTCTGATTTGGGAGCCATCTTGTGTACGATGTAGTAAATTGTCTGGTCCGTCAGGTTCTCATTGTATGCATCTGTTTCTCGGCTTATTTACTTGCACTTTCCGTGGCGATCGTATGAGCTAAGTCTAGCGGGCACTGTTTAATGGAATTTGTTATACAGTGTTCAACGTACAGCACAGTACTGTAAAGTGGAAGAGTAATTAAGAGTCAGTCTCTGAACTGATCGAGTTTTGGCCCTTTGCCTTATTCAGACCCAAAATTGAAACTTTGGCCTAGAGAGCTGTAAGTTGGTACACTAATACATATCGATGGGTTATGTAACCACCGCAAAGGATTTCCCGATTCGACGCTCCACGCTCGAGATACAGCCGTCTGAAAATCGGTCCGCTTAACTATGGGACCAAAATTTCGAACTTGAATTTCTTTCCTGCCAAAAACAGTTGGGACCTAGAATTTGGGGATTTTACGTAACTTTTAGAGTACTTTAAGAATTTTTGGTCGGTTTTCGATTTTGACGAAAAAATTTTTTCTTTTCTTCCCGCCCCCCTAGCTCGTCTGGAACCCCCCCTATATGGGTTTTTTTATTTCAGATTATTGTAGCGCCATTTGTTGGCTACAGATCGGTGCCAAGCACGATAGCCCACGGCCCGGGGTTTTGGAGTAAATTGACTCCAAATGGCTGAAAATCGCATTTTTTTTCCAGTTTTACTATTGGTCAAAATTTCGAACTTGAATTTCTTTCCTGCTAAAAACAGTTGGGACCTAGAATTTGGGGATTTTACGTAACTTTTAGAGTACTTTAAGAATTTTTGGTCGGTTTTCGATTATGACGAAAAAATATTTTTTCGACCCCCTTCCCGCCCCCCTAGCTCGTCTGGAGCCCCCCATGTGGGTAATTTTATTTCAGATTATTGTAGCGCCATTTGTTAGCTACAGATTGTTGCCAAGCACGATAGCCCACGGCCCGGGGTTTTGGAGTAAATTGACTTCAAATGGCTGAAAATCGCAAATTTTGTCCCATAGTAAAACTGGAAAAAATCTGATTTTCAGCCATTTGAAGTCAATTTACTCCAAAACCCCGGGTCGCGGGCTATCGTGCTTGGCACCAATCTGTAGCTAACAAATGGCGCTACAATAATCTGAAATAAAAAAACCCACATATGGGGGGTTCCAGACGAGCTAGGGGGGCGGGAAGGGGTCGAAAAAAATTTTTTTCCTCAAAATCGAAAACCGACCCAAAATTCTTAAAGTACTCTAAAAGTTACGTAAAACCCCCAAATTCTAGGTCCCAACTGTTATTAGAAGGAAAGAAATTCAAGTTCGAAATTTTGTTCCACAGTAAAACTGGAAAAAAATGCGATTTTCAGCCATTTGAAGTCAATTTACTCCAAAACCCCGGGCCGTGGGCTATCGTGCTTGGCACCGATCTGTAGCCAACAAATGGCGCTACAATAATCTGAAATAAAAAAACCCATATAGGGGGGTTCCAGGCGAGCTAGGGGGGCGGGAAGGGGGTCGAAAAAAATTTTTTTCGTCAAAATCGAAAACCGACCAAAAATTCTTAAAGTACTCTAAAAGTTACGTAAAATCTCCAAATTCTAGGTCCCAACTGGTTTTAGCAGGAAAGAAATTCAAGTTCGAAATTTTTGTCCCATAGTTAAGCGAGCCGATTTTCAGACGGCTGTATCTCGAGCGTGGAGCGTCGAATCGGGAAATCCTTTGCGGTGGTTACATAACCTATCGATATGTATTAGTGTACCAACTTACAGCTCTCTAGGCCAAAGTTTCAATTTTGGGTCTGAATACTAAAACTCGATTGGTCCAGAGACTGACTCTTAAGCCTTCATCTCTCAAATCTAAAGTAGTATAGTGTTTACGTATTCTCGAACAGGTTTGTTAGCTGAATCATAATCTGCAAGAGCAGTTTTTATTGTAAGTGCCTACATTAGCACGCTGGATACCTTTTAGAGGATTTTCAAGAAATGTTTTTTTAAAAAAGCAGGAATTTTTGGCCCTCAATTTTTTAAACAATTGTGGACAGACTTGTTTTGCTTTCAGTAATATCGAGGATGGACGACGTTTTCGCACCTATTGACAGGTAACTTTCTCTTCTCAGGAAGCAAAAGCATTTTATTCTAGTTGATATTTTACAATTATTGCTATGGCGCGATATAACAAGAATAGGAATCGACCAACACTCTAATATTAAGCTTTGGATACTTTCAAGCTTACATTCAGGCTTTTAGGCTTAGGTGGATGAGACTTTTTTAAAATTTAGTATCGTTAGATGAAACTTTTATATAATCCATTATGTAACATGCTATCCGTAGATCGGGAAGCGGGATTTGGGATCTGTCGCAGGTCGGGTGTGGGTCTGACCCAAATTCTGATGAGGTGGCAAAGTACTAAAAACGCTCAAAAACTGCAAAACTGTACATTAGCTGTTTATTTAGATTTAAGAGTCAAGTTGTCTATTTTAGTTGTTTGCTTTCAGTTTTTCGGATTCGGAATCAGATGCAAAATTCGAAAACGAAGCCGTGATGTTGTGGTCAGACGACAAAAAGTACGGTGGTTCTGGTTGAAAATTGGCTTGCACATGCTTTGAGCGCTTTTTAGACCGGCTAAAGTGGAAAGCGAAACGAAGATCAGAGTTGGAAACTTGCCGGCCCGTTTAACTGAGGTCAGTACTTAGCAGTTTAGTGAACACGGTTTACGGTATAATACGCCTGTCTAAAGCGCAAATAGGAGGCAGAACTCGGTAAAGCAGAATTTTTGTGGTCTTTGTTGGTCGGTCTATTTATAAACTGACTCGATATTCTCTACTATAAAGCATGCTCTGTTCTGTTTTAGCGAGGTCTGAGGAATCTGTGTCTCTACTGCGGCAAGGTGAAGAGCATTCGCATTTGCTCCAGAAAGTCTGACGCCGCTGCCTTCGGGTGTTCTCTCTCTTTCTCTTCTTCACTCCTTATTCTTCCTGTTTAGGTGGGTAGAGTTCGAGCAGGGCGCCGACGCTTCTAAGGCTGTCAAGGTGCTGAACGGATTCGCGATCGGAAAATTGGCACCTCTGATCGCCAGCAAATGGATTGAAAATAGTGCCTGCCACAGCAGAAGGTGACCTTCACTCCTTTCTTATACGTAGATACACAGCAACTTTACTCGTACCCCCTTCAGACACTAAAGTTGACAAAATCGCCTGAAAAATAGCACTATTTAGCTGTATTTCAGCCCAAATTAGAGATTTTTTACGATTTTTGGCCGAAAAATTATGATTTTTGAGCATTTTTTAGTGCCCAGGCCCCTCCCTAGAGTTTGGACTCAGACCACCGGCCGGCGCCAGACCCCGTAACCCCCTCCCCCTTCGGGGGATGACCTGTTACATGTATGATATGATGCCAGTACCAAATGCGTTAAGTGCCAGATTGTATTAGCGGTTTTGACCCCCCAATAAAGGAAAAGTTATTATTTATGTTTCCGTTCGCTATCTGTGCCTCTTCATAACTGAAGGAGGTTTATTCCGAAAGACCTACGTACAATGTACATACAGTGGGGTGCAAAAGTTTACACGCACCCAGTAAGGTACAAGAAAAAGTGACTTTTCACTTTAGTGTTGTTAGGCTCTTTTTTTTTTAAAAAGGCTTTTTTTAAAAAAAGCTTTTTTTTGAAGGCCCATTTCGAAAATTTTTTATTTTATTCACAGTATGGAAATTTTGGGGGAAAATCGCTGAATTTAGCCTCAGATATACATTAGCAGTGCAGTTCTATCAATTTCTTGCCTATTCTAAGCCTAAAAATAGGTTTTGAAGGGCAGCAGCCACTCTGTGAGCAATGCTGCAGGTAAAATATCGACTCTCAAGCTGTAACACAATGTTTGAACCAAAGTATCAGCTTTTGTATTTAAAGTTGCTTCTGATGCATCCTTGCATCTCCTACAAGCTATATTTCAAGTTAGGAAAAAATTTTGAAAAAAAAATTTCGAAATGAAAAATTTTCATAAATTTGGCTTTCAAAAAAAGTTTTTTTTACAACTCTATTTCACTTATTTGTTGAAGATAATTGGCAATTGTTATACACCGTTGCGTTGCATAGCTTGAGATGTTGCGAAGAGGTTGGCGCAGACTACACTGTAATGCGTTGCTTTACAGTAAACTTATAGCCAGTCTAAGCCGGACTGCCATAAAAAGCAAAAGTTTAAACGCACTTTAAAAATCCCACAAAATCCGACTCAGATCTTTCAAATAAAATTTGTACGAATACCTAAATAGTAAATAATAAATAACAAGACAAGATTGATGCTTTGCCATGATTCAGTTAGCCCTGTTGTGCTCTTTGTCCAATTGGCATGCAGAAGATTGAACCTGCTATGGTGCCTTGTATCAACGCGATTTCTAGCACCAGAGTGCCAGTAGCACCTTGACAGATCAAACTTACTAACATCTGGTGTATGCTAGAAAAAAAGTCTGGCATGCAAGAATTTTAAGCTTTTTAGAAGTTACAAGTCATAAACGTTGGTAATTATGGGCTCAAACCAGATAATTACGGTGAATCTGCTAGGTAATGGCCACATTGTTGTGGTTTATGAAGTGCATATCTGAATCAGCTGCCTGGTTTTAAGAAAAATGGCAGAAGCCCTAAGAGGCCAGAGAAGCTGAACACAGTAAAATTGGGACCTTTAGTATCATAGTCAAACATTAGTGAGCCAAGATTCAGTGTACCCCAATGGCAGAAGCATTACTGAAGCAGCCATAGGTCATCATAAAATGAACAGATGATGGAATTCCATATCCATGGGATCACACAATGCATTTCAGTCAAAAACGCAAGTTTTTGGAAGCAGGGATGATGTCTCCTGGTCAAACTACCCTCACAGTTGCCGTCAGTTGATTATTGTGGAACATTACTGGATATTCAGTATGCTGGTTATAGTGCTGTTAACTGAGTAAGGTGCCTAAATGGCATGTTCTGGTATTTTTGCATAAGAGAAACAATAGTACATGTAAAAACTAGTGTTCCGACGATATCAAAATTCGTCAATGTTCGATATCGATATCGATATTTTCATCTCAATATCGATCGATATCGATATTTATTGTTATGCCAGAAAATCTGAAAATTTTAAAGAGCAAACTGCTCTCGCTGCTTATCAGTCAAGCACTGATGCAATCAACAAACTGATATCGCAAAAATCGCAGAAAGGTAGTGGCTGTTCAGAAGCCCTTCAATGAAAAAGTTGACAATTCAGGCCGATGCGATGCCCCACCCTCATTAGGCATAAATGAGCTCAGACAGAATAGCGTATTTTAACCTATTTTAATGACAAATAAGCCAAAAAATCTTGACTAAAGTAAAAAAAAATCGGATTGTTTTGCTACCATCCTTTCAAGCACCCATCTACCCGGCGCTACCTCCTGAGGATTTCAAAATTTATCACCTCTCAGCCCAAATGCTAGTCCATGTCTGCTTCTGCCCTCCTGCTTCAAGTGTGCGGAGGTAGCAGCTCTTCAGTGTTGCTGCACACATTTAAGAACCTAAGCGTTGCTGTCTGAAAGCTGAGAATGCCAAGAAATTGATGTTTCTGAGAGCTATCATGCCACTGTTAGTTGTCCATAAAAAGGTTTTTTACTGTTCCACAGAAATAAACTTGGTGTCAGTTTTGTTTTTCCCTACTTTTCCGCACAAAAAATATCGAAAATATCGATGCAAAATATCGCGATATCGATATCGATATCGATATTGGAAAAAGGGTCGATATATCGACTTTTCGATATCGATATCGATATATCGTCGGAACCCTAGTAAAAACCATATGAGTTAACCGATGTTTGTAGGTTGCAGTCGATTACAAACACTGAGAAGACCAGAATACTAAACCTCAGTGTGACAGATGTGGAGCAGTAATGATCTGTCAACCTTAATCTGATCAAAAAATGTTCTCTTTTCGTGGTTCTGTTATCATAAACACAGTTTGTTTAGCCTGATTAGCAGTCTCAGTCTCTTACACATCCATAAGAAGTTTGAGAAAGTTCAAAACGATTCAAATTGTAGACCTTGTACACAGACCAGACCAATTTCACCATGATGAGATGTGTTGCGATTAATTGCGTTACAGTGCGACTGAATTATTCCAAAGCATCAAAGTTGTCCTGTTGTTCATTAATTAGTATTTAGGTATTCTTACAATCGTTGTTTGAAAGAAGTTTAGTCAGATTTTGTAGAATATTAAAAGTGCGTTTGAACTTTTGCTAACCCTTTTCTGACAGATTGACTTAGACCGGATATAACTTCACCATAACACAACCCATTGCAGCGCAGTCTGTACCACCTTTTTGGTAAGATCTACTGTTGTTTGGTATTGGATTTTCCGTTTGTGTATGTGTATGTGTATGTGTATACACATTTACCTTCAAATGTGTATGGTAATTTGTGTATACACATTCAACAAAACAATGTGTATTTTTGTGTATAATTGTGTATGTGTATTGTACTGAAAATGCAAATTTTTTGGTAGACTTTCAGTCAGAAATGCTAGGAAAATCAAATCTCGCAATATCTGCTGCTTGAAACCTTGGATAGCTTTGAAATCGAGTTACTTAGGCCATCTTAAGGCTTTATGACGATATCTACGTTTATTACTGCAGCAAAAACATAGAAATTTTACGTTTCTGTTCGAAATTTTGTCGACTTTTGCTGATCAAATACACATACACAAAAATACACATTTCGAGTAGTGTTTGTGTATGGTAATGTGTATCGGAATTTTCAATGTGTATGTGTATGTGTATGTGTATACACATTGAAAAAACAATGTGTATTTTTGTGTATGGTAAATGTGTATGTGTATACACAAACAACAGTAGTAAGATCTCAAGCTATGTAACAGTGTATAACACTTACCGATTACCTCCAACAAATCAGCGAAAAGTCAGTTTTTCTTGAAGAGGACAAGGTGCGTTTAAACTTTTGCACCCCACTGTACGTACATTCATAATTCAGTGCGATGGAAGGTGTAGAAACAAGGGATGATCTGGTAGGAGCGGCGGCAAAATGGATGTACGTGCGAGGATTTCCCGACAGCTACAGTGACGTGAGTTTGCCTTCTACTTTCTCAGACGTTCGTTAGTCGTTCTGTACTAAACTTGACCCCTTCAATTATTCACTCTGATCTGTTCTCAGTTGTTCTGGATAGAGCAGACATTTCAGGTGGACCTGATGAAGGTGTTCCAGCAGTATGGAGTGGTGCACGACGTGTCTATCCGCGGATCTCCTCAATACGCGTAAGAGCTGCATCTCTTCTGACTGACTGACTGACTGACTGACTGACTGACTGACTGACTGACTGACTGACTGACTGACTGACTGACTGACTGACTGACTGACTGACAGACAGACAGACAGACAGACAGACAGCTGGAGGCAGTTGCAGGTTTGTGAAGATGACCGAGGCCAAGGCAGCGCAAGAGGCCATCGTGGCTCTGAACAGAAGAGTGCAGTCCGACGGCTCCTGCATGGTCGTCCGGCAGTATCGGCCCGCGGGTCGTCGGTATTGTGACAGAAGTGTAAGCTGTACAACTTTCTTCAGGTCTTCTTTTTCTGCTCTTTCAGCATGGCAGTCCGGCCTCTGCCGATCAGAACAACCGATTCGACCGATCTGCGTCTGCTCATCGCACTGCTCCCGTAAGTTGGTCTCAGTTCTCTGAGTGGTCTGAACCTTGTGTATCATTGCTCCTGTCTAAAATAGAGATCGCCACATGTCATAGCGTATCTGCAGGAAGTGGATAATTATACAGTTGGACATTACAGGGCGGGCGGAGAGCCAACAGATGGGCTTCCATCGGAGAGGAGTTGTTGTTTCCGAACGGCGTCACCACAGGACTGTAAGAAACGCAAATCGCTTTGTTTAAGTTCCGGATGAGTTAGATGTTCATTTTATATAAATCTTTGTTTGCGTTCGTGCCATCTACATTGATTTCTACCGCGTTCAGTATACTTCGTTGCGTATGTGCATGCCATACCATAGACGTTGTTGTTTGTTCTCTAACCCCTTAACGCTTACCTTTTTTGTTGATCAAAAAGGAACTGGGCCGAAAAAAAATGCGGGGATGTACGTGCGCCGCACACATCCTCACGGCCCAAGTCCGAAGGATCTGCGCGGACGAGGACGGGGATGTAAGTCAGCCGCGCCGAAGTCCTCGAAATTTCGGCCGACATCCGACGACATGTGAGCCGGAAAAAAATAGGATGACAGCCAGGATGCTCGCAGGATGTTCGCAGGAACTTTCTGCTCTTTTATCAATGCATTACTTATTGTTTAGGCACTTGCTGGGCACGGCTGGGCACGTTGGCACAAACCAGGATGCTCGCAGGATGTTCGCAGGAACTTTCTGCTCTTTTATCAATGCATTACTTATTGTTTAGGCACTTGCTGGGCACGGCTGGGCACGTTGGCACAACACTAAAGGAGGGGACTACACCTGGCAGGACAAGGCTCAAGAGAGCTGACATCTCGGCTGACATGCTCTGCGGGTATGTGCGCCGAAAATTTAGGGATTTCAGCCGCGCTGACATCCGTGTCGCACATCCCCAAAAAATTCGGGGGTGTAGACGGCTCAAGAGACGGGGATGTCCGACGTCCGCGCCGACATCATTTTTTGACGGCGCATGTCATTCGTCAGGGACGTCATGGGATGAAATTTCATCCCAGTAAGCGTTAAAGGGCTAATAAACATAACTAAACTACATCACCACTGAACGACGTTGCTCAGGGATCTGCGCCCTACCAGTTGTAAGTTTACGTGTGAGTAAGGCAACCGTTATCATACCCGTTAGTGTAGATACTTTATTTGTATGGTAGCCGCGGTACATAGCTAGAAGTCAATGGTCGTGTCTCAGTGTAGTAGGAGAATATTCTCAAACATGAATTACATACAGTAACTGTTAAAGAAACGTTTGTAACCGGCGGTACGCTCTCGCACGCCAATACCTGCTGTGTGCTAATGCTAAGCGTGTAAGAAGCAGTGGCGTATCCAGGGGACGTGTAGGATGAGGTAGGAAGAGAAAGTCTGTAAAAAATGCACTAATGAATTATGCACTAAAACTGTCTGTTTTATGGTCAGAATGCCTTTTAACTGTGTTTTTGAGGGCTAAATTTTGAAAAATTTGTCGCCCCGGTGGCCGGTGTCAGATCCCAAGCCTCCTCCCCTATCGGCGGATGACCTGCTACATGTATGAGACGTTTTTAATTAAAATGCTCTTGCCAAGTAATGTTTTAGCAAAAGCAAGTCCGAACTGGAAAGATTGCCCCGATTGAGTGAAGTGGAATTGGATGTGCAGTGGGAAGGAGAGGCACTGTGGCTGCCAACGTAACCCAGCTGCCGTTCGGCTGTCTCACCCAGTCCTTCGTACATACATTGTATGTCTTCTCTGTTCACAGTGCCACTGTGTTCTGTTGCGTTGCCGTTGCGATATTGTACCGTCGACACGGGGTCGTTGTGAAGCAGGCACAACCGGATGATTTCATCTGCGAGGGTCTGATCGAACTCAAGCCTCAGACAGATTCTGCGGCAGCAAACGTAGGTTTGTTTGTACGTACGCCTATACCCCTCACGAGAAAAGTTGGCCACATTTTCCAAATCTGTCTAGCCTCTTGCCTGACGCTCATTCGCTCATTTTCCGGTCTCAGTCTGCCTCAGAGCTTTTAAATGCGTTTTTGAAGTTAAGGCTGATTTTTAGAAAATTTCTCGCCCTGGCTGGGCGGGCAGAGGTTTTTCGCGCTGGCCCAACCAAGCTACTTCAAAATTTTACACCTTTGCAAAATCCTGGGTAGGCCACTGAGTCGAACGAATCTGTAACAGAAAATCTTATTCTGATTCTGTGATTGATTAATTCGGTTATCCAAACGCAGAAATCACCAGAACATTGGTTTGCTCTTACAAGAGCGTAAACGCGCGTGCGCGTGCGTACTACAGTCAGACAAACGCCGTTTATGGTACTGGCACCATATGGTACCGGTACTTAAGGTATTGGCACCATGTATGGTACATACCACCACGTTCGGCCACTGTGACGGTACCATATATTATAATATGGTACCCCTACCTTCGAATTGGTAACTGTACTAATACAGAAAGGGTTACTGTGCGCAGAGAGCGCTTGCAGTGTGTTCACTTTGCCCTGCATGTGGCAGTCTGAGGAACTGGTGCGTATGGTGTTGGTGCTGTGGTTTGGTTCCAAGTGCAGGCCAAGCCAGGTGATGTCCCTCTTGCGGTGTCGGTTTCGTTACCTGACCATACGAAAGGAAACCAATCGTTGGTCGCTATCGAAGCCTCTGCAAGCTTCTACTCCAATCTACGTATTTTTGCTAGACTATACTTAAACGATGATAAAGTCTGACTGTGAACCACTTCGACTGAGAGTTCATTCCAGAAACGAACAACCCGGTTACCGAGCTTAAAATTAACAGAAATTACAAGTTTTAGTAGTTTATAATGGTCTGGTTGGGCTTCTGCCCGACCAGGGCGAGAAAATTTTGAAAATTTGGCCTTCAAAAACGCATTTAGAAGGCATTCTGAGCACAAAATAGACAGTTTTAGTACATAATTCATTAGTTTCTTATATTTTTGACAGACTTTTTTCTTCCTACCTCCACCGCAAAGGGGGGTGTACACACCCTACACCCCCCTGGATACGCCACTGTGTTCCACCCTCCACGTCCACGCTGGTTGGTGGACGCTTTTCCGAGTTTTGTTGGACACACTGCCCTCTTCAAGCAGCGATTCATGCCACCAGCGGATGCTGGTATCTCTTGGAGGCTCGCGTTCTATCCCAATTTGCAGGCGGAACATTCTCAGTGCTTTTGGTCCACTCGAACTGCACCGCGCATTTTGCACGTTCCTTCACCGAAAAAGCTATCACAACTGCTAAAAATGCCGGTTTGTGTTGAAAAGTGAATAAAGCGTCAACCCACTATGGTTTAAGAATATTTTCAACTCTCAAACATTAGCCTAATCGCGCAGAAGCCAAATGTATTTAACGCCAATGTTGGAAATTGGTGTTTTCGGGCGTGTCAAAGCATTTCTTTTAATACAGCGAGTTGTTTTTAGTGTCTTCTGCCCGCTTGCTGTCTGTGTTTTACAGTAAATTGTTTGTTCAGCAGTAGCAAATATGTGCTGACCATTTTTAGCTTCTTACTTTATCTTTTCGCTCAAGTCGGTTTTGGTTCTGCCTGCAGTGTTTTCCGATTTGACAAAAAGTGTGCTGCGTTTTTTCGACGGCTCCGTCGTTGAGTTGCGTTTGCGGATTTACTCTTCTTTAAGGTTGGTGTTTGGTGACAATGGGTTAGCTGGGTACGGTAGCAAAGAATCTACTGAAAAAGGCATATCAGTGCATCATCCCGCTCTCTGCTGCTTCTTCCCACTCTCGTCGTGCCATTAGCCACCGTATGTGCTGAGCGTGATAGCTTTGTTCAAACACCTGATATTTGCTTTTTGCTTCTTCCAGGTTTGATTCGGCACCTACAAGACGGATCTTCAGTTGTTCTACTATCCTGGTGGCTTTGGCTGTTTGAGTCGGTCCTAAAACATACACGATACTGTACTGCATGTACATAGTTATGATATACTGTACGCAGAGCTGGCCAAAATTAACCGCCTGGCCTTTTTTCCGTAATTTTTCGAATAGATAACTTTTAAATGGTTGTAATTCGGCCAGTTCTGCACTGAGTCAATAGGCTTTCGGAACGATTATTATTCCATGCTTCTAGTGTACTTACTTCGGCCAAATCCTAGACTGATATAGCCTTTCATAGCCCGGACTTCTGCCTTTCTGAAGTGAAAAGACCGGAACTTGTAGTAGAGAAATTTAAACATAAAAATCTCTAGAATCTTTCATCGGATCTTGAGAAAATTTTGCAAGCTGACCTGCAATAGATTTTACAGCACTGCCCCACTTTGCAAAATTCTGGGTGCGCCACCGGCGGTAGATACTACCTACTGAGTAATTACCTGAGACGGCATTGGAGGACCATTTGCTAATCATGTAAAATTGTGTACGAAATAAAATACAGTACATTAAATTAATGCAACTACAGGAATAGTACCCTACCCCTTAATTTCCTGTGCGAAAATCCCGCTTCACAGAAACGGAACAAGTTCTGATATTCGACTCTGTAATAGAAGAATTTATTGCTCACCCCCGCCGACACCTGCGCTCCATCGCTCAGCCGCCGAGACCTTTTCTCTCAACTCGCGCACATGCTCTTGTTCACTATAGAGGGCCTCATTTCTTTTAGCCACAGCCATGGATCGTTCGTTTGCTTCCAACCGTGACAGCTCCTGTTTCTCGGCAACTCTCTCCGCTGCCGTGAACACGTCGGTGACAGCGCGTGATCGTTGCGTCAAGAAGTTTTGATACTGATCATGGATAAAGGCCGCAGTTTCCGTTGCTTTCAGTTGTGTCTGTAGAGCGCGGTCGGCCAGCGGACCCAAGGCTGCAGCGCGAGCCATCAGAGCCTCACTTGCTGTGCTGTGCACAAAGTGCATAGCCTCTTGCTCTGCATCCTCTGCTGCTCGTTTCATCGTTTCCGCATATTTGGAGGCCATCTTTATTTCTTGATCAGCCCATTTCAATGCTTCATGTGTAGCTTTTTCCGCTTCCTTTGCTGCTTGCACTGCCGGCTCAGCAAGTGGCATGGTTGGTTCAACCTGGAGTGCGTCGCGGTAACTTTGCGCTGCAGCTCTCTCGGCTCTCTTGGTTTCCCGTCTCAGACGCTCCACTCCTTTCGCATGCTGCGCCGCCAACTTCTCCACAGCCGAGTTGGCTTCATGCTGAGCACCTGTAGCTTTGGAGCGCAGATCTTCTGCAGTAACTGCTTTGATTCGGTCTGCTTCTTCCGCTTTGGCAGCGTACTCGGCGGTCATACCTTGCTTGTGGTTGACTTCCTTCTCCACTTCCTCCACTGCATACTGACGGGCTTTCTCTACGTCTTCAAATCTGGCAAAAGGATCCAGTGCTAGGTGCTCTGCCTGTCTGCTGGCTTCCTCGGCGCTCTCGGCTAGTTTTCTGGCTTCCGCCGGAGAAAAGAGCTCAACGGAATCTGACACGACTCTATAGAAAAACGGACCGAATCCTTGGAGGTGCCGTCGCTTGCGGACGCATTCGGCTCCACAACACGCTTTATCACACTGAGCGGTGCCATTTGTGACTGAAAACAAAGGTCAAAAAGAGATAGTACGACAGACGACGTACCTGAAGAACACTTGGTCAGGCAGATCTCTGGACAACTGCAACCGAGACACAGATCCTTGCACTGGCTAGAAATGTAGGCTTGAGTGAGCTCTGCCCAGCTGGTAAACAAGAAGACACACAAAGACCACAGCTAAAACACAAGAATAGAAGAATAGATTGTGCGAGCAATGGACAAGAAAACACACCTGCATTGTGAACGACAGAAAGGCTGGCTGGCTATGCAAAAAGTGTTTCCATCATTTTTGCATTTTGTTCTGTTCTGACCTTTGTACTGTTTTAATTTTCACTCCACGACCCGGTTTCAAGTAATCAAAAGACCCAACTGGTTCGTAGGGTACGTAAACTATAGCTCAAATTTTTATTTCTCTCAAATAATATGGAGGTGTAGAACTTATGGAGGCTAGACTAAGTACACCATGGTTTTCCTGGTTTATTGGTTAGCTGAGTTCGGTAACAAAAAGGATAACTGGATTCGAATGAAATCAAGTCAGAGATTGTCATCCAGTGCTGCTGCTACTGCTGCGCTGCTGCTGCTGCCTTCCACTTTGCTTTTAAATCTGCCAACTCATTTTGCCGATCTCTGTGGGCATAGTAAGTCATATCGTATAGCTGTTTTGCTTCAGATGACAGTTTGCCGGCATCAATTTGCCCTTTCCTAATTTCTTCCATAACTCGTTTGGCTCTATCTCTCAAATGTGAATCTAAAACTTCCGTACAGTTCGTGTGTACTTTCTACGCACGCGCACCTGCGTTTACGCACTTGTAAGAACAAACCATTGTTCCGGTGATTTCTGCGCTTGGATAACCGAATTAATCAATCACAGAATCTGATGTGTTTGGCGTTGAGTGTGTAGTTGCGCCAGCTAGCAAATACACACCACTTGTTGTATAGACAACCGCGATAGGCTACCGTAACCGTGTATACGCCAGACATTGTATTGTAGCGCCGTGTGATTAGTTTGCCCGCTCGCCCATTGTTCTCTAGAACATTCTCACTCTCTCCGTCTGACTACCTGGCGAGCGGTCGTGTCTTTATTCTCCTGTTTATTTAATTGTCTGTTGGAGGTAAAAGTTGTTCGCGGACCAGCAACTACTACAAAACCCAGCAGACGACGAATATATCAACTGGCGACCAACGGTGGCATTCGACGATCGCGGAAGAAAGAAAATAGAAGATTTTCGACGCCTACTGCCAACCCGGCCGTAGCGAAAAAGAAGAGTTTCTACACCTACCCCCAACCCGGTGGTAGCAACAAACGAAGCTTTTCTACTGCTACTACCAACCCGGTGGTAGCGAAGAAGACGATTTCTACAACCAGCTTGGCACAGATCATCGGTTGGTGTTCCCTACACTAACCTACTAGAGGAGGCGCTGTCGGTGAGTATCTTCCTATGTGCCATCTTCTTTCTACGTTCCGGCCGGTGGTGGACGACCACCGCCTCTTTCTACGACCTGCCTACAGACGCTGCCGACTGCTACGTTGGTTGTACGTGCTGTAGCGCCGGCACTCTTCGATATTGCGCCGACCTGCCTACACAGGGTACCGCCTACTCCTACATTGGCTGTACGTGTGGTAGCGCCGGTCCTCTATGAAATCGCGTCAACCTGCCTACACACGTTACCGCCTACTCCTACATCGGCTGTACGTGTGGTAGTGCCGGTTCTCTTCGTTTCTACAGTGCGCAAACCTGTCTCCACACGTTGGCTGTACGTGTGGTAGAGCCGGTTCTCTTCGACAACAGAACGACAGCTACCGGATCGTGGCTGTCACTTGTCTATGTGCCAGCAGCCACAAATCGTCACTACCGCGATGTCCAACCGCCGGGCACACATCCCGGCACCACAACCTTATTGGCAAACCGTCGATGACCGTCCACCTCTCAGATGGCCACTCTGGGAGCGACTATTCAACGCGTTTCTCACCGGCCTGGACGCAACCAGGGACAACACAGCGAAATTGACGGACAACGAGAAGAACGATTTTCTTCTCTCGTTTTTGGGGACAGCCGCGCTTCCCCAATTCGCCAGTCACCCTGTGTTCAACGCCGATCCAGATGCCAGCTTCGAGGAATTCCTGGCAGCCGCCAGGGAGACTTTCTACAGGCCTGTCAACCCGGTATGGGCCCTGTTCGACTTTATGCAGCACTCACAAGGGTCTACCGAGTCAGTCACTGAGTACATTCGCGTACTCAGGACCTTGATCCAGCAGTGCACGTTCCCTGTCGATCAGGGGACCGGACGCATCGAGGAACGCAACTTAATCGACTACCTGCTTGCGATTCAAATGGTGCGCGGCCTACACAGCCGTGCTACACAGGAGAAACTGCTCGCCCTGGACGCAGTGGATTTGGAGAAATTCACTGCACTCACATTGGCAGATGAGAGCGCCAAAAAGGATGCTGCTAAGATGGCACCCGGGTCATCGCAGATCAGCGCTACCTCACACCACCGGTACAACCGGGGCAAGGGACCTAGCTCCGCGCAGCACACAGGACCCAGACCTACGCTGGTACGCCCCAGTACCTCAGCCAACCGTCAGACAACCAGCAAGAGAGCCTGCCGGCATTGTGGAGATTCCTCTCACGCAGACAGCAGGGATTCCAGATGCCGCGCCAGAGGCCAAACCTGCAGCAACTGCGGCAAACAGGGACACTTCCAGCGAGTGTGCAGGAGCAACCCATGCTCCACCTCGCGCCCTACCGCCAAACAACAGTGCCGACTCACTCACCAGATGCGCAGCAATCACAAAAAGGGCCGGAAGAGTGTGAATGGCGTGCACACTCAACCACCTTATTGTGAGGTGCACATCGCTTCTACCGATGATGCTCCTGCCAAACCGCTGCGTCTGATGGTTGACACCGGCTCGGACGTCACTGGAATCACTCGGGACGAGTTCCATAAGCACTTTCGAGCCACGAGACTGCAGACGGCCGACCCCATTCTCAACTTCGATCAGTCGGAAGTGGCTATCGAGGGACAATTTCCTGCTCAACTCTCCTTCCAAGGACGGACTGCCAACATGCCTGTGTATGTGTTCGGCAATTCCTGCCACAATACACTCGGCATAGACGCAATGCGTGCTCTGGATCCAGTGCACATCACTATCCAGTCAAACAGCAGCACTGTTTGCGCAGTCACTCAGTCCAGCTCACCAGAGGATGCCAACGACGACGGTGTCGCCGCTAGCAGCGCGTCACCAGCAGACATCTCTGACGTCACTACCCCTACGCTACCAGCTAGGGATACCGGGACATGGGAGAAAGCAGGAGTGCTGCCACTGCTACACAGCTTTCCTAAGCTCAGCCCTGCGCAGAAGTTTTTTGGACGCCGACCTCGTTTGGGCTGGGAAGTCTACCGGCAACCCCGCAAAACAGCTCAAAAAGAGGAAGGAGCGGAGGACATGCAGTCGCGGCAGAGACAACAGCAGTCAAACCAACGTGCTACTAACAGCTCAGGGCAACTGTTCGCTGTTGGGCAGAAGGTGCGCACGAGACGACCTCACACGCCTAAAGGACTCAGCCCCTGGAGCAACAAAGCGCTAACTGTTGTGAAGGTGCTCGGCAAATTCAACTACCTGCTGTCTGACAAGCAGAAGTGGAATGGGCGCAACCTGCAACGCATTGCCGACCGGCCGGGACCGACTGTCTACGAAGCTGAGGCGACCGCGCCAGAACCAGCTCAGCCGCGACCAGAACGGCGACACCACCCGCAGCGGAACCGTCAACCGCCAGACCGCCTAGGGGACTGGCACTACTATTGACCGACGCTTCCGCTTCAAGAAGAAAGAAGGTGGTTGATGTGTTTGCCGTTGAGTGTGTAGTTGCGCCAGCTAGCAAATACACACCACTTGTTGTATAGACAACCGCGATAGGCTACCGTAACCGTGTATACGCCAGACATTGTATTGTAGCGCCGTGTGATTAGTTTGCCCGCTCGCCCATTGTTCTCTAGAACATTCTCACTCTCTCCGTCTGACTGTTTGGCGAGCGGTCGTGTCTACATTCTCCTGTTTATTTAATTGTTTGTTGGTTTGTTGGTTAAAGGTGAAAATTTTTCAAGTTGCTTGGTTGGGCCAGGGCGAAAAAATTGGGTAACAAGGGGTAACGAAATGGACCGCGCAGGTCTTGATCGTAGGGCTGTACATCGTATGGCCCCCCGCCAGATCGGATCGGAGGGGGGTACCCCGAAAAACACCTGAACGCTGAACGTCGCAGGGGGGTGGGGGTTGAGGCAAAACGTTGACGTATTTCTTGCCATTTTTGGCAAGATTTAACGATTGCAGAACAAACAAGAAGGGATAGAAGGTCATAGGCGGGGGGTGGTTGCCTCCCAAACGTCGTATTTTTAGGAGGGGTCATGTCGAAAACGTCGCTGAACGTTGGAGGGGGGTGGGAGTGCAAAATTTTGAACGTTGTAGTTTATGGACGGCCCCTTACAGTATTTTGAGGGGAATTACAGACCACAGCGATGAAACTGAAGAGGATGACGGAACGCCGCCTTCAATAGATGTATACAGGCATTTCGCAAAAAAAATTACCTTGGATTTCGGAAACTACCCCTACTCCTACGGCAAGTATCCCTACCACTACGGCAACAACTTCAAGGGCAAGTACCCCTACACCTACGACAAGTACCCACATTGCAACTACCCCTACCGCTACAGTGTGGCGAACAGCAACGCAGCGAGGGTGCAATATGCAAACGAATGCAAGTTAACCCCAAGGCCTTCGCCGTTGGGTCGCGGTAGAGCGCAACGCAGCAATTCAATTCAGGTATGATTTATAAGATACACTGCTTGGCAGTACTACAGTATGCACCTACCTAGTCTACACATGTACATAAGGGACCGTGTCAAAATTAGGTGCCCGTTTCAGAGCTCTGATTTGAAATCAGAGCTCGGAAACGAGGCTCGTTTTTGGACCAAATCAGAGGTCTGATTTTGTGCCGACCTCGGAAACGAGCTCTGATCAGAGGTGTCTGACTCTGAAATCAGGGCTCACATATGGGCCTCTGTTTTCGTTAAGTAGGGCAGCTGAGAGCAGGTCTGCTGTTAATCTGACATCTGACACAGGTGTTCTCTTGCGCGCAGCAATTAGTCGTTGTTAATGACTCGGTACGCCCCCAATTGACCTAGCCTCACTCACTCAGTACTATAGAGTGGAGTTTCTAACGTTTTCTATGGAGTCGGCCAGTTCTGATATCGATAGTCTTTTGGAGCAAACAGGAACTACCCCTTCGAAATTCCAATTTGTGTCACCGATCAAGCAACACTGACCAGCCGGCGGCCGCCCCGCTACCTCAAATAATTATGTACACTGCTTTCTAAACACTGACCTGCCGGCGGCCGCCCTGCTACCTCAAATAATTACGTATTGTATTGTATGTTACTGCATTCTTTAAAACACCCGAACAAACGTCCCATTTTCAAAAGGGTGGTGTGTAAAGCTCTGACAGGGCCTTTGGGAGTGAGATGATTCTACTGCTATCAAATGTTTCCCTGACTGGACACCAAATTCCCTGACTTATCAGGTCTCGCACGAACTCAAGGTTTATGACTATCGATTATCAGTCCAGTGATATGGCAGCAGCCCTAAAATCCATGATAAAGCACTTTGGTTTCATCTTTAACAAAAAGCCCCCCTCCCAATGATGGCTTCTATGTAAAACGGAGACTATACGTACATGTACGTAGTTGTAGCTCATCAATAAAGAAAACTAAGAAAATTATTATTTGTTACTGTATACAAACAGCTACAGATGTTATTTTAATAAAAAACGTCATTTTACATAGAATTGAACGCAAAAATTTCGGCTCTAACTCTTCAAAAAAATTGAAATTTCGGGGGGGGGGTAGCCAAATTATTACGTAATTAGGGGAGGGGGGGTCAGGAAATTATTACGGGCGATTATCAGGGGGAGGGGGGTCCGAAAATGGGCAAAAACACCATTACGTAATTTTTGCACGCCCCCTAAACACAGGCACTTGCTCAATCACCTCACCGCCCAGAGAGATGTTAGCAGACAGGGAAACTGGTCTATTACTTTTTGAAAATACGGTATATTTGGTTTTAGAAGAATTGAGTTTTAGGTAGAGTGAGGAGGTGGCGTGGTAAATGCTACTAACATCCGTCTGGAGTGAACTATTATCAGCATTTGTGAAAATTGGTTTAACTAAGGCAGCATCATCAGCGTAAAGAAACAACTTAGCACCAGAGCTAAGCTGTAACTTTTCAATGCGATTTATATAGGCGACAAACAGAATGGGTCCCAGTACCGAGCCCTGGGGTACCCCACTGGACTCCGATTTAACAGAAGATTTCTCGCCGTCGACACTGACAGAAAACGTTCTGCCACGCAACCACGAAGAGAGCCAACGCAGCAAAATAAGCGGAAGGCCAAAGTCACGTTCGAGAACATGCAGCAAAGCAGAGTGAGGAACAGAGGGAAAAGCGGACTTGATGTCAAAATACAC
Source organism: Sabatieria punctata (assembly GCA_030248155.1). NCBI lineage: Eukaryota > Metazoa > Nematoda > Chromadorea > Araeolaimida > Comesomatidae > Sabatieria > Sabatieria punctata. The sequence continues at coordinate 28,851 of JASANB010007866.1, forward strand.
GGCGGCCACTTTTGCACACTTTTCAAGACCAGTACTGACGGCATTGATGAAGTTGACCAGACAATCTACAGTACCACGCCTATCTCTGAAACCAAACTGAGCGTCTGAGAGTCCTGTGAGGTGGCGCAGCAACAGAGTTTTGATGAATTTTTCCAGAACTTTAGACAAAATCGAGAGCAGAGAGATAGGTCTAAAGTCCCTAACTGAGCAGGGCAATGGAGACTTCGGAATCGGTTTGACCTGGGCCACTCTCCAGGCAGAAGGCACAGCACCTTCGGCTAGAGACCATTGAACAAAGCGCACACAGGGGCAGCTATCACAGGGGCAGTGTTTTTGAGGAAAATCGCAGGCAACTGATCAGCCCCAGCAGCTTTAGCAGTACTGAGCGCGCGGAGTTGACGCTCAACAAAGGAGAAGTGACAGTGCATCTCTTGCAGCAATTGCTGTTCGGGATAGAAAGGGTAGGGCTCGTATTGAGGTTGGCAGAGAGTCTGAAAATGAGCCGCCAAGGCTTCGGCTTTCTCACGGGGCTCTGTTAACGGTTCCCCCGCCTGGGTAGTAAGAGACGGAATGCCGAGCACAGCCTTACCTTGCACTCTGCGGTAGGTCTTCCAAAAGTCACACTCGCCCGACTCAAACTTGGCGAATTCTTTGGCAAGGGATTGTCTCCTTAATTTCTTCAGGAGATTGTTGCCTTTCCTGCGAAGACGTTTTTCCTCAAGCTTAGCCGTTTGGTCTCCACGCTTGGCTCCACGTCTCCACGTACACTTGACTCTAAACACTGACGGACCTTTAGCTGTATGCGCGCGCCAGACAGACACAAGTGGATCCTAATCCTATAAAGGTTGCCGCCAAAAGGAGTTAAAGTTCTGTGGTTCTCCTTTACAAAGCCGTGGCATAATAAAGAGAGACTGCCCAGACCCCGTTTCAGGGGCTCGATTGTGAGCTCGGTTTAGGTGAGCTCGTTTCAGCTCGTTTGCCCGCACCCCCAAGCTCGCTCGAGCTCGGCTCGAGAGCTTTAAAATTGGTGAAAAGCTCGGGAAAATAGAAAAGTTACACCATAAAATCAATACCTAAAGCTTTTTCTCACTAATTACGCTATTTTTATCATTGATACCTTTAAAATAATGTAGCAAACATAGGAATTAAACGAAAATTAGCCTCCAAAAGCACAATATTATCAAAATTTGGTTAAAATTACACAGGCTCGGCTCGGCTCGGACCGCGAGCTTTCTAACCTTAATAAGCTCGCCCGATCTGGGCTCGCGAGCCGAGCCGAACCGAGCTTTTTCAGGCTCGTGAACATCTCTAGCGTGCACCTCGTTTCCGAGGTTCAAATCAGAGCCTCTGATCAGGATCAGAGCTCTGAACCGAGCACCTAATTCTGACACGGTCCCTAAACCGAAAAAGATGGGAAGCCAAACTTTACGTCGACCATACCACCCACCGGCTTGAAACGGACTTCCCAAACAGACCCACAGCGGTCCAAATAAGCCCAAACCAGACATGGGCAAGGGGGCTGAGGGGGGGTTGGCCCCCCCTCAGGCTCTGACCTACCCCCCTCAGCCGGCCGCTACCCCCCTTAGGAATTTTTTGGAAGAAGTTTGTATAGAAAATTATGATTAAAATATGCCTGGATTAGGTGTAAATGAGCTCAGAATAGCTTATTTTAGCTTATTTTAATGAAAAACGAGCTAAAAACCTTGATTTTAGCAAAAAATCGGACTTTTTGGCTTACCACCCCCTCAGCCCCCCCCCTCAGGAGCTCCTACCCCCCCCCCCCCTCAGCCCCCCTCAGGAATTGAAAATTCTACCCCCCCCCTCAGCCGAAATGCTAGCCCATGTCTGCGTACGCCTAAACCCCTCACGAGAAAAGTTGGCCACATTTTCCAAATCTGTCTAGCCTCTCTTGCCTGACGCTCATTCGCTCATTTTCCGGTCTCAGGGTGCCTCAGAGCTTTCAAATGCGTTTTTTAATTTAAGGCTAATTTTTAGAAAATTTCTCCCCTGGCTGGGCGGGCAGAAGTTTTTCGCGCTGGCTCAACCAAGCTACTTCAAAATCTACAGCTTTGCAAAATCCTGGGTCGAACGAATCTGTAACAGAAAATCTTATTCCGAATTCTGATTCTGTGATTGATTAATTCGGTTATCCAAGCGCAGAAATCACCAGAACAATGGTTTGGTCTTACAAGTGCGTAAACGCGTGTGCGCGTGCGTACTACAGTCAGACACTTAACGCCGTTTATGGTACTGGCACCATGTGGTACCGGTACTTAGTGTAGTGGCACCATATAATGATACCCCACGTTCGGCCACTGTGACGGTACCATATATTATAGTATGGTACCCCTACCTTCGAATTGGTAATTTCATCCGGAATTGGTACCGGTACATCACTTCATTCAAATTTTGTACCATATGGTAGTGGTACCATTTATGGTACCGGCACCCATGGTCATGGGTAGGGGTACCATGGCACCGGCACCCATGGTCGTGGGTAGGTGTACCATTTATGGTACCGGCACCCATGGTCATGGGTAGGGTTACCATATATGGTACCGGCACCCATGGTCATGGGTAGGGTTACCATATATGGTACCGGCACCCATGGTCATGGGTAGGTGCCACTAGCCTAGGTGAGACTTTATATGGTGTCAGTACGATAAAGGGCGTAAAGTGCCTGACTGTACTAATACAGAAAGGGTTACTGTGCATAGAGAGCGCTTGCAGTGTGTTCACTTTGCCCAGTATGAGGCAGTCTGAAGAACTGGTGCGTTTGGTGTTGGTGCTGTGGTTTGGTTCCAAGTGCAGGCCAAGCCAGGCGATGTCCGTCTTGCGGTGTCGGTGCGTTCGTTCGTGAGTGTATTGCGTCTCTATTGTTCGCAGTTTCTTGCTCAAAAAACGTGGTCTGTGCGTGCAGTGCTGTTGTGGTTCCATTTCTTATTTAATGTTTTGTGTTGACGGTATGTGCAATATCTTACATCCGTTTGTAACATGCGGCCACATGTCTTGCTGTTATGCTTGGCTTGCGTTGTTGTCCTACCTACGTTTGTATACGTACATGTACCTCATGTGATGGTTGCATTTTCTATGTTCCTGAGTAACACGTAACGTAACGTTGCTTTGCATATGTCTATCAGAGTTACTTGTGACAGCACGAGTGCCTACGTACATTTCTCTGCATGTAAACCTTTGCATACTAATTCTAACTCAGCAAATCAGTCTGTTTACCTTGCCATGTTACGTTCAACCCGGTTATTTATCGCAAACGATTTTCGGTGGTTATTGGTGGCTGCTCCATGTACTCTACATACTGCATGTAGGTATGATAGTTGGTGCTTTCGGGCGTGTCAAAGAAATGCTTTTAATACAGTGAGTTGTTTTAGTGCCTTTCGCCCGCTTGCTGTGTGTTCTTCCAGTAAATTGTTTGTTCTGCAGTAGCAAGTTATGGGCTGACCATTTTTAGCTTCTTTCTTTATCTTGTCGTTCAAGAGGGTTTTGGTTCTGCCTGCAGTGTTTTCCGATTTGGGAAAAGTGGGTTCGTTTTTTTCGCCGGCTCGGTGTGTTGCGTTTGCGGATTTATTCTTCTTTAGTAGGTTGGTGTTTGGTGACAATGGGTGAGTTGAGTACGGTAGCAAACAATCTAATGAAGTTCAAAAGGCAGTTCCGCTCTTTGTGCTGCTTCTTGCCACTCTTGTCGTTCCATTTGCCCCTGTATGTGCCGAGCGTGATAGCTTTGTTCAAACGCCTGATAGGTGCTTTTTGCCTCTTCCAGCTTTGATTCGGCACCTACAAGACGGGTCTTCAGTTGTTCTACTATGCTGATGGCTTTGGCTGTTTGAGTCGGTCCTAAAACATACACGATACTGTACTGCATGTACATAGTTTATGATATACTGTACGCAGTGCTGGCCAAAATTAACCGCCTGACCTTTTTTGGTAATTTTTCGAATAAATAACTTTAAATGGTTGTAATTCGGTCAGCTCTGAACTACTGTTTCCCAGTTAATTTATTTTCTAATTAAATTGCTATTAACTTGCTTGTAATTGTCAGGAATTTTATTTACTAGCTACTGTATACAGTATACTTGCTAGACACTGCAATCTAAAAGTTAATTTGTAATAACTTGCTATTTGCTATAAATTTCCTATCAATTTGCTAGAATTTGCTACACATTTTTCGCTCAACCAAATGATGCCTGCGAGATTTTCCAATTTTAAGAGCACCATAGTTATTATAAGATCGGTCAAGGGCGTCAAAAGTGACCCATTTAGACATTTTCCTATTTGTCTTATAAACCTAAGTGGAAAACCCCGGTACTGTTTAAAATCAAAACTATTTATTGTATCTCAGTTTCAACAAGCTGAACAAGCAACAACAGAAAGAGAAGCACCAGCAACTCTAAGTTTATCCCTAACATGAACACATTAAGTAGTTTTCTATTTGCCGATTCTCACCTAGAGACTGACTTTCGTCCATACGTACTTACCCCTACATTAGCTATATGCGTAGCGTAACCAACATTTGGTATCTATCCTGTTAGCACATCAGGTCAGGCCAAGCGAGGAAAGATAGGGATAATGGATGAATATGTCTGAGGCTAGTAAATAAATTCGGAGTGAATTGCTAGCAAATTCCTAGCAAATTTCTCGCTCCCTCAATCCGAAACATATTTATTTGCTCGGCGGCGCTTTGGCCAAAAATTACCTTGCTAGGAATTTGCTATTTGCTACCCAAAAATTAATTAACTTGCTATTTGTTATTAACTTGCTGGGAAACAGTATTCTGCACTGAGTCAATAGGCTTTCGGAACAATTTATTATTCCACGTTTCTAGTGTACCGTACTTGGGCCAAATCCTAGCCCGATATAGCCTTTCGTAGCCCTGACTTCTGCATTTCTGAAGTGAAAAGACCAGAACTTGTAGTAGTCAAATTTAAACATAAAATCTCATGAATCTTTCATCGGATCTATAGAAAATTTTGCAAGCTGACCAGCAATAGATGCTACAGCACTGCCCGCCCCACTTTGCAAACCTGAGAAGGCACTGGAGGACCATATGCTAATCATGTACGAAATAAAATACATTATATTAATTGAACTGCTGGAATAGTGCCCTACCCCGTTAATTTCCGGTGCGAAAATCTATCTCCACAGAAACCAAACAAGTACTGATATTGGACTCTGTAATAGAAGAATTTATTGCTCACCGCCGCCTACACCTGTGCTCCATCGCTCAGCCGCCGAGACCGTTTCTCTCAACTCGTGCACATGCTGTTCTTCAGTAGCGAGGGAATGCTTTCTTCTAGCCAGAGCCATGGATCTTTCCTTTTCTTCCAAAAGTGACAGCTCCACTTTCTCGGCTACTCTCTCCGCTGCCGTGAACACGTCGGTGACAGCGCGCAACCGTTGCGTCAAGAAGTATTCATACTGGTCATGGATAGAGGCCGCAGTTTTCATTGCCTTCAGTTGTGTCTGTAGCGCGCGGTCGGCCAGCGGACCCAAAGCTGCAGCGCGAGCCATCAGAGCCTCACTTGCTGTGCTGTGCACAAAGTACATAGCCTCTTGTTCTGCATCCTCTGCTGCTCGTTTCATCGTTTCCGCGTATTTGGAGGCCACCTGTTTTTCTTGATCAGCCCATTTCAATGCTTGGTGTTTAGCTTTTTCCGCTTCCTTTGCTGCTTGCACTGCCGGCTCAGCAAGCGGCATGGCCCGTTCAACCTCTAGTGCGTCGCGGTAACTTTGCTCTGCAGCTCTCTCGGCTGTCTCAGTTTCCTGTCTCAGACGCTCCACTCCTTTCGCATGCTGCGTCGCCAACTTCTCCACAGCCGAGTTGGCTTCATGCTGAGCACCTGTAGCTTTGGAGCGCAGATCTTCAGCAGTATCTGCTGCTCTGATTCGGTCTGCTTCTTCCGCTTTGGCAGCGTAGTCGGCGGCCATACCTTGCTTGTGGTTGACTTCCTTCTCCACTTCCTCCACTGCATACTGACGGGCTTTCTCTACGTCTTCCAATCTGGCAAAAGGATCCAGTGCTAGGTGCTCTGCCTGTCTGCTGGCTTCCTCGGCCCTCTCGGCTAGTTTTCTGGCTCCCACTGGAGAAAAGAGCTCAACGGGATCTGACAGGACTCTATCGAAAAACGGACGGAATCCTCGGAGGTGCCGTCGCTTGCGGACGCATTCGGCTCCACAACACGCTTTATCACACTGAGCGGTACCATTTGTGACTGAAAAGAAACGTCAAAAAGAGATAGCACCACAGACGATGTACCTGAAGAACACTTGGTCAGGCAGATCTCTGGACAACTGCAACCGAGACACTGATCCTTGCACTGGCTAGAAATGTAGGCTTGAGTGAGCTCTGCCAAGCTGGTAAACAAGAAGACACACAAAGACCACAGCTAAAGCACAAGAATAGAAGAATAGATTGTGCGAGCAATGGACAAGAAAACACACCTGCATTGTGAACGACAGAAAGGCTGGCTGGCTATGCAAAAAGTGTTTCCATCCTTTTTGCATTTCGTTCTGTTCTGACCTTTGTACTATTCCACGACCCGGTTTCAAGTAATCAAAAGACCCAAGTGGTTTGTAGTACGTAAACTATAGCTCAAATTTTTGTTTCTGTCAAATAATATGGAGGTGCTGCACTTATGGAGGCTTGACTAAGTACCTACACCGTGGTTTTCCTGGTTTATTGGTTAGCTGAGTAGCATGGATGCATCGTTCAAGACAAAGTGCAAGTTGTGGTTCCGACCTCACTCAGATCCGATCTGTTGTTCATGGCTCATGAAGGACATCCTGGCATCGTTGGTTTCAAGAAGCTCAGAGAAACCTACTGGTGGCCCGGTATGGCCACAGAGGCAGAGCGTTTTGTCAAGAACTGTGGAAGCTGTCTCAATTCAGCCAAATCAGCACCCAACCTGCGCCTGCAGAGCCAGCATCTGTATACATACACCCAAGGAGCCGTGGGAAGAGCTTTCCATCGACATCACAGGACCATTCGATAATGCCCCTGCTCACCTCAAGAACATCATTGTGCTTATGGATAACTACTCCAAGTTCCCGGAAATCCTGTGCATGAAGGACATTACTTCAGGCAGGGTTATTCGCTGGCTGAAGGAGATTTTTGCGCACTACGGCAACCCAGCCAAGCTAATCTCCGACAATGGGCCACAGTTTGTCAGTGTACACTATGATGTACGTCAGTGTACACTCCGCAGCAGAATGCGTTCGTGGAGGTCTTCAATCGGTTCATCAAGCACCACATCCAGACATTCAGCTCTAGTCTACCATGGGATGAAGGCCTACAGCGATCTCGCGCTCAGTTCCGTGCAACACCTCGAGAGGGCCAGGAGCTCAGCCCTGCACAGAAATTTTTGGACGCAGACCTCATTTGGGCTGGGAAGTCTACAGACAACCCCACAAAACAGCTCAAAAAGAGGAAGTAGTGGACGATAAGCAGTCGCGGCAAAGTCAGCAACAAACGGTACCTCTGTTGGAAAGGGGTGGCCATGACAACAAAAGCGCAACCAGCTCAGGGCAACTGTTCCATGTTGGACAGAAAGTGCGCACTAGACGACCTCACACACCTAAAGGACACAGCCCCTGGAATAACAAAGTGGTCACTGTTGTCAAGGTGCTCGGCAAATTCAACTACTTGCTGTCAGATGGACAGAAGTGGAATGGCCGCAACATGCAGCGTGTTGTTGAGCAGCCGGGACCGTTCGTGTATGAAGCTGACAGGACTGCACAAGAACCTGCTGAAGCATGGGCTCAAGAAAGACGCTACCCACAGCAGAACCGTAAACCACCAAACTGGTTTGGGGACTGGTTTTTCTTGGGACTAGCGGTTTCGCTTCAAGAAAGAAAAGGGTGGTTGATGTGTACGGCGCTAACTACACAGATACGTAAGTTAGTTAACTTCACACTACTTGTTGTACACCTGTAAAACCTGAAAAACAACGGCAATCACTCGGAGGCAAAAGGAAAAACAAATCACTAACCCCTAGATATCTTTTTATCATTCGAAAGAGAGATAAATTGCGCATCTCTTGATGTATTTATTCGACGTTTCCTACGACAAAAAATTGAGATTTTTTGCTTTGAAAAGTTTGATGGCCGAAAAATGCATTTTTCGACACCTAAGGCAAAAAAGAATGGCCCTAAATTCAGCGAGCGTTTTTACGTATGTTTAACTTTATAAAGTGGGGTTTTGAAACAAACGAACAAAAATTTCTCACAATTTGGAACGTGAAGGGCTCTGTATCTCGACTACCAAAGAAGATAGGCGAAAACGGACTTCAAATTCGTTCGTTTCATGCCAAAATACATCAAGAGGTCATAATGTCATTGGTCTCAAGCAGTTTTGAAATTTTTCATGTCCCACGAAATGAAGGGTTTTGGCCCACTTTCTCGTGCAGAGACAATTAACAGGGAGAAATGTGAATTAATTAGGAAGAAACTTAATTGCCTTGACTCGAACCAAACGGAGACCAGCCCAGTCTGTGTAGCCTGCGGCTAACTTTTAATTTTTTCTTTTCATTATATGGGCTTTGAAATTTTTCACAACATTCTTATCTTATCAGGTAAGCCAGTCGTCAGTGTACAAGACATGATGCATGTTGCTTGGCTTCTAACACATTAATAGTACATACATACATGTCAGCAACGCTAGCCACTTGTAATGCTAAGTAAACCGACCGGAGTATCCTTCGGACTGTTTAGCTTCATCCAACTGTCCATTCAGCTAGATTGTTACACCTGTGCCACCAACAACGCACTCGAAAGAATAGTACTTGTCTAATGTACGTCTGTCAGTTTCTAAAGACTGATTTTTTCAGGCTATGAAACAAAGACCTTTAATAACAGATGCCTGTTCGGAAAGCACTCTTTGGTCACTGCCTGGTATTCCTCAAGTCAGCTGCTCCTCAAAATGTTTTACAATCAAGGACGTGTTCTCAAACGCTGCCCTTCGTATATGCTGCATAGAAAAGTTCTGTGTTTATTATAAACAGCTGTTGTAGGGCCGATGGTGGTGCGAGGATGTTGGGATCGATTGATGGGAGGCTCTTTGCCCACCAACAATCACTGCAATCCGGATGCAGCTATAAAGTTTGGCACAACAACTCGCAGGATTATCTGTGTCTGTGACTGGTCGGACTTGTGCAACAGTGCAGCTATCATTTCTTATTCTGTTTGGCTGTCAGCAGCACTACTCTTCATAATACATGGATAATAAACATGTAAACGTTGCATAAATGCCTACATGCGTACCCGCTTAACTTCTAAACGCGGCTGAGCTGACTCACTCCTCTCACTCGTCTGAGGCCAGCTGTTTTCTTGTGTGGTTCGTTTGTATGTTATAACTACGTATTTAGTTTAGTATATCGTGTCACCTATGTAAAAATTATTTCATAATAACATAGCTTTGTCAAAATTTGATAAAAAATTGCGTCGCCGCATCACTGGGACTGGATAGCTAAATTTAGCCTAAGTTTGATTTTAGTTTAGACGTGCAACTTTTCTGAGAGATGATGTACGCTTCGTACCTACTTTCGTCTGATTGCAGCGAAGCGCGTACGTTGCGCTAAATAGATATGACGCCCGTGCTGTCACTGACAACTGTTCATTGAATGCAGCGGCTTTTTTGCGCGGGAACGGTGAGTTGTCCTTTCCCCCAACCGTCCACCGAGCACCCTAACTTTAAGCCTTGATTTCTTTCAGCTTAGGTTCAGGCTACGTTTAGGCTTACGTTCAGACTTACTCTTTGGGTAGGCGTAGGTTTAGGGTTAGGCTCAGTCTTGGGAAAACAACGTGCAAAATGGCTGTTTACCGGGTGGGGGAAGGGGTTGTCAATCACAGGCAGAAATCTGGCAGAGTCAACATTGCGTATATTAGTGTTTCTCGAGTAGAACATTTTATTTTGTACCATTTTCATTTGAAACGAGGCACCGTCCTGTGGTTTGGACTCCAGTTCTTATACCGTGTTTATTCCAATAAGCCGGCTATTCTAATAAGCCGCGCACTCCAATAAGCCACGTGTCACATCACAGGAGGCTTGAAAGAAATAAGCCGCGCCCTCCAATAAACCGCGCACGGCTTATCAGAAACCAGCTTGCCCTATGAAAACGCTGTAAGCCATAGTTAATACTACAGTCAGACGCCTCATAAGGCATGCAGCAAGTGTAAAACTAGAATAGGACTAAAGCATTCTAGTTGTCTCTAGTTGTATCAAATATACTCAGAAATATCTACCGTGTTTATTCCAATAAGACGCGCGCGGCTTATTTATTTCAGAGTGGTCTCGACAAGTAGTTTTCCTGTTACCCATTGAAGGAGTTTATGTACTAATTTGTAAACGTAAGCGCACACAACACAAGCACACAAAAGCAACAACACAATAAGAATATCATAGAACACTGACACAAAACAACCACCTTCTTTCACCATATAAGTCAAGCGGCCGACACCTTCCAGAGATAGATACGTTCCTTCCTTCCTACCAATGTATGAACAGCAGTAGTACATGTTTAGAGAGAAGAGCGGTGCTTGCTGAACGACACGACAGTTGTTTTTAAACTTGCCATGTTTTTGCACTAAAAAATATAAATTTACGCATCGATGACATCACTCGGTTGCACGGAGGCCTAAAAACGTAATTGAGGTAAAACTGTGTACAACGTGCAGTAATTAGATTTCCGTACGCAGCATTATAATAATCTGTAGGACGGGAGCAGTCGTCTGATATGACACTTGGTCCTCTTTTTCGTTAGTTTGCAATTGAGTCTACCAACAGAACGGAACCAAAATGAATGATTACGAAAGAAAACAAGTGTGAGAGAGACGTAAAAAGTAGGTTTCATCATCTTCATATCATTTAGAAAAGTCATAGTGTGCGTAGCGTTCGTGTGTCTGGTTTATTCCTGATTCTGTTGCCACTAAAATTGCTTCACGTCAGTCGATCGGTTCTCCTTAATCTGTTGACTGCTGAGTTTACGAAGTTGGTCATATCAACCTACGTGAATAGATAATGCAGGACGCTCCGTTGACGGAAGGCTTCATTGAGGCAAGTTACTTGGTTGTTTTTCCATTTTTCTTTGGTCCCTAGATATTTGGTGACTGACGGTTAGTGGAGACGCAACCATATTATAATCCGATATTTTTCCGATCCAAAGCACTATCCGGTATCCGCGTATTTTACGGTTGCATCTCTAGTGACGATACCATATGGTGTCGGTACCATAAATGCGTAAAGTGCCTGACTGTACGTACTTACTTACCCAGGATTTTTCCAAGGAGGTGTTGTAAATGTTGGAAGTTTCCTGGTTGGGCCATTGCCCAACCGTGGCGAGAAAATTTGAAAAATTAGCCTTCAAAGACGCAATGGCAAAAATGCCGGTTTCACAGAAAAGTGTCTAAATTCAAGGGCTATCAAACTCACCAAACCATTTTATCATGCATGTAACAGGTCATCTGCCGAAGGGGGAGAGGGGTTGGGGTTGGGGGGCATACATGGGCCGGAAAAATGGGTTGGGGTAATCAAAATCCGAAAATTTGGGGGTGGGCCTGCCGGTTTGTGGGCGATTTTGATGGCTTGGGTCTGGAACAAAAGTCGGCTTAAGGTGGGTGGGTGGGGTCGTTTGGGGGGTCGAGACCAAGTTTGAGGTAGGCAAACCCCCTAGACTACCCGCGGCCCATGTATGGTTGGAGAGTCTGGCGCCGGTCGGGGAGTCTGAGGCCAAAGTTTGGGAGGGGTTGGGCACTAAAACACGCTCAAAAATTGAATGAATCGCAATTTTTCGGCTAAATCGAGAAAAATCGATAATTTTGGCTCAAATACAGCAAAAAAGTGCTGTTTGTAATTTTTGTCATTGTGTTTGCGATTTTGGCAATTTTTGTTTCTGAAATTGCAAAAAAATCGCTCAAAAAATAACTTGCCAGAAAATCGAAGGGGGTCGCAAAAATCGTCTCGGGGGGGGGGGCTGGCCTATGTCGGGTGAGGGGCGGACCCGTGTTACACGTATGCATTTTGTACAGATCTTAATGATGCGCGAGTAATGCGGGAGGGTGTCTTTCGCCTACGGTAGCGCGTTTTTGCGCAAAAAATGGACCTAATTTGGGTCGGTTTGAGCCTCTGGCGCTACGGTCATTTTCGTTAGAATAAAGCGATTTTCTTACGGTAAAAAGGTGATAAAACGATAAAATCTTAGATTTTGATCAAATTAAATCTTACAACACACTTTTATTTAAGTAACTTTTGTTAGGAGCAAGGTGAGCATTTCAAGACTGACGATTTCTTCAATATAAAATGCTCTTTGCTTTGTGATGAATTTGAAAATCCCTGATTCGTCGTGGGAACCCTGTGTTCGGCCCGAAACTAAAACCCTACCCTTGTAGAAACAAACACCAGTGTACTAACAGGTAATTGGGGCTGGTCTGAGCCCGACCGTTGTGATGCTGCGCAGCCAGACACTGGAGGTCGAGTTGAGTACTAATAAAGTGAAATTTGGTGTTTCCTTGACAGTCAGTTTTCAGGCTGTGTTGGATCGTTCCGGTTCAAGAGCGGTCGCTGCAAGACCTGTACTTCAGTTTATTGTAAGTCTTTTTCAACAGTGGAAGGCACGTGCTGCATCTTAGTCTAATTGTAAGCGTGGCGGCATGTTCGACGGTTTTCAGTGCTCTGCAATAGGCGGCAATCTCTGCGTTTTGTTGACACCAAGGTTTTCGGATCGCACTTCTTACTAGGGATGGGACCGGTATAAAAATACCGTATACCCTATGTATAGCATTCTCGATACCGTATAGCAGACATGGGCAAAGGGGGTCTGAGTGGGTTGACCCTGACAGGGCTTTGTGTTTTCGTCTTAGTGGTAGGAAAGCATTTCAGAACTGGCGTCAAATGGGCACCCCAGAAAGTTCAGGCGGCAGACGTTACCGTGTCACGATTTCGGACGGCAGAAATACGTATAAATGTGCGTTCGGCAATAAGTTTATCTGCCACAATGAGGGTTTGTTTCAGCGGTGATGGTTCATTCCCAGCTGTCCGAGAAGTTCGATGAGGTAGAGGAGTACACAGTGGTTCAAGTGACCAAACACGCCCTCACCGATCTCAAAGATCAGTAAGTAGCTAGTTCTGTCTGTCTGTCTGTCTGTCTGTCTGTCTGTCTGTCTGTCTGTCTGTCTGTCTGTCTGTCTGTCTGTCTGTCTGTCTGTCTGTCTGTCTGTCTGTCTGATGGCAGGTGTTTAGCCGTCGAGTACTGTCGATCGTGGAGTTTGACGTGTTGCGTTCGCCCGGAAGTTTGATCGGTCGTCCGGTGCCTTACTCGGACAACCCGGCACTGGCCGCCCCTTACAGACCGACGCAGTCGGTGCCAATGGAAGTGGATCAACCCGCTGCGCTGGGTAAGCGTCGCTTCCTCTTCCTTCATATTACGTCTACCGGCTCCCTGCATATTGGCTTCTTTGGGAAAGTAATCTGGCAAACAACAGTATTATAGCGCAGTTTATAAGGCATACATGTAACAGGTCATCCGCCGAAGGGGCCTGGCGCCGGCCATGGGTCAGAGCCCAAATTTTGGGAGGGGTTGGGCACCAAAAACCGCTCAAAAATCGAAAAAATCGCACTTTTCGTCTAAAATCAACAAAAATCGCGGATTTGGGCTCAAATAGAGCAAAAAAGTGGTTTACAGGCGATTTTCGCTATTATTGTGTCTGAAATTGAAAAAAAAATGCAAAAATTTGCTCAAGTCATGTCTTTTATGTTGGCTGTTGTTCATCTCTTACATTAACTAACGCAAACCTGGGTCGATTTGCTTTTTGTAGTCGGTTAAAATTACCGTGGCGGTCCAGACTAATACAAAAGAGAAGAGTAATCTGTAGTAAACGGTGGTCTTCTGTTCAGCCGGATCGGGTGGAGGTGCCGATGTCTACGCCCAGCAATCGCCAGTCAAAAGAGCAGCAGCCGATCAGGTTCCGCCTCCGCCGCCGCCGCAGCCAAGCAGTGCCAACGCCAGAGGTACTCACTCCACTCTCTGTCCCAAGTAACCCTGGCATTTTTCAGAGGCCTTTCCAAGAACCACGGCGCAACACAACACAAATCTCATTCCGATTGTTAGTCTGACGCCGTACCAGAATCGGTAGTGGCTAGTCTAGACATGTAGTAGGTAAGGAATGTATTGTTGTGTAGATGGAAGATACGAGCTCGTTGCACCACCAAAAGTGACATTCGGACCTGGTCGAACGCTCGAGGAGAGGGAAAACTGTTCAGTATGGAACTGTCGGACGCCAGTGGAGAAATCCGTGCCACAGTGTGGAAGGAGCAAGTCGACAAGTTCTACCCCATCTTCCAACTTGGAAATGTTAGTTGGCAAGTCTAGTCTTAGCCACATCGGCCTCATCCATCAATGCTCATACCCTCCGTTGAATGGATTGTCCGGGGCCCTTGCGTTAGGCCACCATCACGCACACCCACATCCTGCCCTTCCGTTTCCATCCCACGGATGGGACCCCCTGAGACGATTTTTCTGGCAAGTAATTGTTGAGCGAATTTTTGCGATTCGTTACAATTTCAGATTCAAAAATTGCCGAAAATCGGCTGTAATACAGCACTTTTGCTTATATTTGAGCCCAAATTAGCGATTTTTGACGATTTTTAGCCAAAAAATTGCGATTTGTGAGCGTTTTTATTAGTGCCCAACCCCTCCCTAGAATTGGGACTGAAACCCCCCGGCGACAGACCCCAACCCCCTCCCCTCCTCGGTGGATGACCTGTTACATGTATGTGCCTTTCCTTTACTGCCTTCGCCACTAGCCGGCACACATGCTCTGCGGTGCTCAGACGTGGTTGCCATTGTAACTGAGGTACACCGGCAGGTTCCCATTTACCCGACTAGCCATTACCGACCTTCGGTTGTCTGGGTTGGGCTTTATGCCAACGAGAAACTCTTTGCGACAAGAACTTGTCCCGCCGAGTGAATGAACGTGCGTTGGGCCCATGGCACGCGCACAGCAGCTTTGCGGCCTAAACCACTACAGCAACTGTGTCGGCAGCTCATATATGCCTTACTAAATTTCCTGCAAATTTCGCTGCTATTATTGTGGAGTTTGAGATTTCCGGTATGTATAGCGGCTTCTCAACCATAATTCTGGCAATGTATCGTTTATTTTTGAAAATTATTTTGCACCTGCTACTGTTTTAGCTGGAACAGTTGAAGTAGTGTAGGTGTTAGTTTAGGTGTACATAATCCACGGAGGAGCAATCAAACCGGCTAACAAGCAGTTCACGTCGGTCAAGAACGACTACGAACTGCACTTTGGAAACAGTACTGAGGTTAGAGTCCAGCCACCCTTGCAGATCACTTGGCTAGACTGACTGTTAAGGTGATTCCCTGCTTCGATGGCGACGCCGATCTGCCTATGCAACACTACAACTTCGTTAAGTTCGACTCTCTCGACAAAAAGGTCGGAGAAGTGGTCGGTAAGTCGGTCAACACCTTCCGACTCTCAAAGTAAATCAGTGTAGTGTAGTATACTGGATTGCGTTTGAGATGCGATTGGGATCGTGAAGTCAGTGGGTGAGGTGGTGCAGATAACCACCAAGAAGAACGACCAGTTAGACAAGCGAGACGTGGTGCTGCTGGACGAAACCAAAACGGCTGTCACTGTGACGCTCTGGCGAGAAATGGTCTCTCACACTACTTTATACTCTTGTTAGACTCGACCAGTTTTAGGCCCAAAACTTCAAGGACCTGATGCGCGACGACGAGAACCCGGTGCTGGCCATAAAGGGTGCCAATGTGCGCGAATTTATGGGTATGCAACAGACTCAACTACAGTAGGTTGCAAGTGACTGTCTGTCTGTCGGTATGCAGGAGGCGTGTCGCTGAGTCCGGTGGGCGGCTCCAATCAGATGTGTATCAATCCGGACATAAAGGAGGCGCACTATCTGAGGGGCTGGTACTCTCAGGAGGGCTACATGCAGGAGCCAAACCTCATTTCCAGTTCTCGACAGCAGGACGCCGCATATGGCTCCAGTAATTTTTTTGCACATTTTCTTATTACTCTCAGCTGATTTTTCGACTGTTTGGTGCCGGTATCATTTCGACGCCTCGGGTACATACATGGGCTGGGGGTTTGGGCACTTTTCCCATGCATGGGCCAGGAGGTGAGGGGTTCACCCCATACATGTAACAGCTCCGGGCCGACCTGGGGGGAGGGGGGTAGGGGGGTTTCCTCAGATGGGGGGTCGAGGGGGGGTTTCGTCCAGAGGTGGGGTCCAAAATTTCAAAAAGCTCCAGAACGCCTGGAAATGCGTTTTTAGCACGTTTTTTTTCAGTAAGGATGCTAAAAATCGCAATTTTAAGCTGCCAAATAGCTTTTTAGAGCTAAAAACAAGCAAAAAATGACAAAAAGGGCTTCCAAAAACACCGATTTCTCTTAAATATCAGCAGTAGAAGCGCCAAATTCGGTTTCCAAAGGCTTTCAAGTGAATTTTAGGCTAAAAATTAGTGATTTCTGACCCAGTTTGTTAATAGTGGAGCCACCACTAGTACTTGTATTTTTTGGTCGGGGGGGGGGGGGGTCCCTTAACCTGTCTCGGGGGGGTGAGGGGGGTTTGGCCTTTCCAGCTGGGAGGAGTAACCCCCAAACCCCCTAGTACATGTATGGTTCACCCAATCATTAGTGGTATACCGTAAGAATTAGGTTGAGAAATGCTGACTGTGGTACAGGCAGTAATTGGTAGAGTGGTGGTTACAGGGCTCCTAGCGAATTCCATTGTTCTTTGTCGCCGTGCGGCAAGCCTATAATACAGTAGGTGATGGTTGCGTTTAGGCTCGCTGAAACCAATAGAAGCAGTAGATTTGATGCGGCTGGGTGCCAGTTCGAATGCGGCCGATTATTTCAACGTCAAAGCTATGGTCACCAGCACCAGACACGACAACGCCTTGTATCAGGTTGGCTGCGTCCACCTAATCAAGTGCAATGCCTACTAATATTTGTGTCTAATGCAGGCGTGTCCGAATGAGGGCTGCAAGAAGAAGTTGCAAGATCTGGGCAACGGTATGTTCAGATGTGAGAAGTGCAACAGCGAGTCGACTCGCTTCAAATACAACTCCATGTTCTCGGTCTGTTGTCTTTACCCGATTCACCTTTTAATTCATACCTTAGTGGTTGGGTTGCTGTTGCAGGCCGAGATAACCGACTTCAGCGGTAGTAAGTGGGTGACTTTCTTTGCCGAGCAAGTCGAACAACTGACTGGCAAGAGTCCGGCGCAGTTGGGCGTAATCAAAGAGCAGAATGTGAGCGCTCTTTCTTTTTCTCTTCTCGTCGCACCGCTAGTAGAACCGGCTTCGTTTATAGAATGACGACTTCGAGGAGATCTTCCGCAACATTCTCTTCAAACCCTACATCTTTCGCATTCGCGCTAAGACCGAAACCTACCAGGTATTTTATGTATTCTGCAGTCCTACAGTCTGTCTCTTAACGCCGTTTATGGTACTGGCACCGTGCCATGGCTGCCGGTGCCATATGGTGTCACTAGCGTAGGTACCGATACCATAAACGGCGTTATGTGACAGACTGTACTATGGGACTGGATCTTTCACATAGCCCTAATACAAACTGCAATTTCACGCTATGTATGGTAACTGGCTGCAGAAAAAAGCATGCATGTAACAGGGCGTTTGAGGTCCCCTCCCCTAGACTATCTTTCCACCACTGTGGTCTGTTGTAGGACGAGAGCCGGGTGAAATGGACTGTGCAGTCGGTAAAGGAACCGGATCTGAATGCGTACGACAATTATCTCAAAGAACAGCTTGAGCGGCTGCAAAACATGTGAATATGAAAGAAGCCGATGTGATTCCTGGTGTTCAGTTTTGTTAAAATTGGTCTGATCCAATACTTTTTAACCCTTTCTGCAGTTCTTCACTACACTATGCCGACTTATTTTTGAGGTCTGCTTCAAAGGGTTATTAGACGGCACAGCTCTATCAATGAATTTGCCTGATATGATTAATTCTTTCCATTTGTAACAGTGTTCCAAAACTGTAACTCTCAATGCAATGTGGTGATTACTCGTCAGCTAAAAAGTTTCGTTGAGTAGCAACGGTGGACTGTGGTTAGCTTGCGAACAGGATTTATTATAGCACTAATGAGTTTAAGTGACTGTCTTTGCCTGCAGTCGATAGCAACACGTCCAGTTGGCGTTTCCCCGGTTACTTGTTCTTGCGCAAGGCAGCTAAGTCAGGAGCCACTTAATGCCGTACTGTTAATGGGTAACGCACGTCTTCTAAACTGTTTCACTGTGCCCACTACTCGCCACTTTTGCCTCTCCGCTACACTTGTAACAGAGAAAGTAGGTAGTCTTACTGCTATATTGTTGGAAAGCTTCAAGTAATAGATTTTACTTCGTTTCACACGTTTGCGGTGCACAAACATACAACCGATGTTGGCGGAAAATAAGTACATTGCATATGAATGCACCTACCTACGTATTTTGTATACGCATAGAACCATCTAGAGGTGGCCAAATTTCGGGTAGAGTACTGAAAACTCAAAAAATCGCACTGTTGTTGGGCTAAAAATTTTAGAAAACCACTAATTAGAGTTCAATTTATAGTTTGTTTGTTTGTTTGTTTATGAGTTCCACTGTCCTTTCGGACAGCTCAGGACACCCCTCGCTCTTTTCAGAGCCCTTCAATGGGGTAGCCCTGTCTACAAACAACCCTCCCCTTTGCTGCCAATAGGTGCAGCGGCAGCGCCGGTTTGGTTCCCATTTACCTAGTGACCATCACCGGCTTTCGGCGGCCTGGGTTGGGCTTTACGTCGACTACTTCCAGTCGCTTCGACCGGTTTCGAACCCACAAACAACAGCTCTCACGGATGCCGGGGCCGCCTTGACACACGGGATAGCGTAAACTACCCGTGGCCAAGACGCAACTTAAGAGTCAGTTCGCGAGAGAATCGACCCTGCTATGTGCAAGTCGAAAAATCGGCCATCGTGAAAACTTAGCCCTGGGGTCTCCGGTTTGGGGAAGTTGTACCTAACGATGACTTGTGCTAAACCTGAAGAGCACAGCCCTCTAGGTGCCCTGGTCCGGCAGAGCCAGCCCTCGGAAGCAGGGTGGACAACCATCAAAATCGGACTGTCAATAGGTCATGTTTGACTGAGTGTCACTTGCGATCCAAAGCAGCTAGAACGTTGTGCTTGGTGCCAAACGAATCGTCATGACATGGGCTTTCGTTTGCCGCATAAGTAGTACTGTTTCGCTGTTTCGTTCTCTAACCACGACATCGAATGTGAAAAAATCCGCAAAAAAATTTAATGGTGAAGTTCACTAAATTAGATTTTTCTCGAAAATACAAAAAGTTACCCTCGGGATTTTTTTATATTTTATAGCCCTGTGAATTGCGCTTCTAACGGTGTATAGAAAGTGGCAAAAACGCATGCCTCTGCATATCAAATTTCCACTCAAAGTTCAAAGATAACCAAAAATTCGCTTATTTGCCACTATTTAAGCATGTATCCTATGTATGTATGTATGTATGTATGTATGTATGTATGTATGTATGTATGTATGTATGTATGTATGTATGTATGTATGTATGTATGTATGTATTTCAAACTTGCTGTCTATCATAAAGTTATACATATATTTTTGAAACCATCAATGTACTGAAGGCACCCATTGGCACTCACACTGGTCAGACATTTCACAATGGCTCGATAACGCTGAACCAAGTATTCCAGGTTAAAGCAGATCTCACATTGTAGTAGTAATAGTAGATGTGGCTGTTCTTGCAAATTGTGGTCTGATAGATTGCCTCAATAAACCTAGAATGATTTAGGGTAATGAACTATGATTGAAAACCAAAGCAGTTTTTGGTAGTGATAACATACCATGCATCCCAGTCTTCATAATCATCAGATTGTTGGGTTACGAATATCTGTAACTTTCTGATTTGTCCAATGTCAAAGTCATCAAGTGTAACGGTGTGGTTTGATGATTGCAAAATATAGTACAGCAGTCCAGCGACAGCCTTCCTCAGACTCGAACATTTCCTCTTCCTTCTGTGCCTTCTAGAGTAATGTATGCTTTACGCTGCCAAAATGATACTCCAGCCCAATAAGTTGACCCAGTCAGTATTGAAACGATATGTTGACCTGTGTAGAAATGATTGATTTGTATATAATCTGTATGTGCACATTGCATAGAACTTACATTTTGATCTGATCTTTGCCCTGGCAGTATAATCCGACATGTTATTGTAAATAAACATAGGCTGTAGCTGAGGAACTTGAACTGGTGACTTCCAAAACCATTGGTTCACTGTGAATGAATAAGTGAGATTTGGCGTTTTGATTACTGCATATTGCAGAAACAAGGCATCCATAGATGAGAAAAACTTTACAGTCACATGAACGATCTGAAGCAAAGCTCATTATAGTACCTAGATAACTATGGTAACTGTGGCAAAAGAACAAACATAATTTGGCATACGTGCAGTTGTCGCACTGGTCAAGGCGCCCTTCTTGGAAATGTTCGGGATTCTAGTGGTTAGCACATGAACTGGAACCTAATCCTAATTATTACATTCATGTACATATGTTGCAGCTTCACTTCGATTCCAGCCAAATGAGTACCTTATGGAGCAACAAATTATGTCCTACTTTTCACGCAAAGCACGCAGTGATGGCACGGCTACCAGGCCAAGAGGACCTGCACAAAAGCGACAGCGTACTCAGAGTAATAGGGACGCAGCAAATTTTCTTCATTGTCTTGTGTTATCTTTTAGTTCCTGAAAATGAAGATGAGCAACTTGACATTGAACAGCCCCAAGATACTGATGAGTACATTTACATCCGCCGTGATGCTTACATAAATGATCACAACCATGTCAATGTTGAAGACGAATTGTGGCGCAACAGAAATGGGTGATCTGATAAGTGATCCTTGACTGATGCATAGGTAGTTCAGTGGTGTATCCAGGGGGTGTTGGGTGGGTACACCCACCTTTGCGGTGGAGGTAGGAAGGAAAATTGACTAAAAATCAGAGAAATGAAGGAATTATGTACTCAAACTGTCTAACCATGATCTAAAACTGTCTATTTTATGATCAGAATATCTTTTAAAAGCCATTTTAGAAGGCTAATTTCTCAAAATTTTCTCGCCCTTGTTGGGCAGGGGCCCAACCAGGCAACTTCAAAAATTTACAACCCCCCTTTAGTAAAATCCTGGATACGCCATTGATGTAGCTTAGTTTGGTCATTTCTCACTATGAAATTCATTATCAGTTTCTAATGAATCAACTTCCTACTAAGCATAATTATACATACATACATACATACATACATACATACATACATACATACATACATACATACATACATACATACATACATACATACATACATACATACATACATACTGAAGCGATTGTGTTTGTGAGAGTGCTGAGGAGTAAAATGAAGAGAGGAAGAAGGATGAAGAGAACAAGGAGGAAGAAGAGAAGAAGAGTTGAGAGGAGAAGAGGAAAGAGAGTGAGAAGACGAGGACAGAGGAGGAGAAGAATCACAGTTCATTTGAATTCGCTTCACAAGAGATGGAATTCCGTTACACCAATGACATGTCAGCAGTTGAAGGCAAAGGCGCAGAAAGGCCGAAACGTGGCGCGCGAAAGATGGAGTCAGCAGCACGGTGTCGGTACAGAGCAGCTTATTGGAGACTCCGAATCAGCAGAGGCAGAGCATATCGATTCCCGGCTGTCAGGCACAGTTGAGGCCCAGTCGACATCCGGATGGGGAGTGATGAAGCGATTGTGTTTGTGAGAGTGTTTTGTATCGTCAGGTTATCGAGTGGTTGCGTTTGTGTGCGCGTGTGTTTGTGTGTGTTGTGTTGTGTGTAAGATTCACTAGTAAAGACCTCCACTTCTCTTTCAATACATACATACATACATACATACATACATACATACATACATACATACATACATACATACATACATACATACATAGGCATGGGATACAAACTTAAATAGTGGTAAATAAGCGAATTTTTGGTTATCTTTGAACTTTGAGTGGAAATTTGATATGCAGAGGCATGCGTTTTTGCCACTTTCTATACACAGTTAGAAGCGCAATTCACAGGGCTATAAAATATAAAAAAATCCCGAGGGTAACTTTTTTTATTTTCGAGAAAAATCTAATTTAGTGAACTTCACCATGAAATTTTTTTGCAGATTTTGCACATTCGATGTCGTGGTTAGAGAACAAAACAGCGAAACAGTACTACTTATGCGGCAAACGAAAGCCCATGTCATGACGATTCGTTTGGCACCAAGCACAACGTTCTAGCTGCTTTGGATCGCAAGTGACACTCAGTCAAACATGACCTATTGACAGTCCGATTTTGATGGTTGCCCACCCTGCTTCCAAGGGCTGGCTCTGCCGGACCAGGGAACCTAGAGGGCTGTGCTCTTCAGGTTTAGCACAAGTCATCGTTAGGTACAACTTCCCCAAACCGGAGGTCCCAGGCCTGAGTTCGATTTTTCGACTTGCACATAGCTGTGAAGAACAAGGGTCGATTCTCTCGCGAACTGACTCTTAATTTAGATATGAGAGTTAGATTTGTAATAATTTGTTCGAAAGACTCTCACCAGATTTCTTTAGCATGGGATCGGGTTGTTCGTCTCGGCAACAGCGCGCCGAAACCACTAGTCCACATCAGTCCGGTTCTGAGGCTTCGGACGGCGAGGCTGCCAACAAAATGAACTTGATGGCCGGGGCCAGATGGCAAGCCCGACCGGCTACGATCGGTAATGTCACTGCAGCTCAGCCGGCCGTTCTGGTGACGGTGCACCAAGTTGCGCCGGCTGAAGATGAGGAAGTGTGGGAAACGGTCGAAAGACAACACTTACAGAACGCTGCTGACGGCAGGAAATTGCCAGATCCAAAGTTGAGGGTGACCGAGGCTAGAGTGCCGCTGCCACCCCGCTCGGAAATTAGCTATGAACTCTGCGACAGAAGTAATGTGGCACTTCCCACAATCACTTGACTTTTTGATAGGATCGGAGATAAACTGTACGATTTATGTGTCTGCTTGGAGGACTGTACGTATTGATTTATCCGTTAAGAGTGAAAATGGTTCGTTCTAACTTTACATAATTTTCTTTGAATATCTTCAGAATAATTATAACTAGGTGCTAAGTCTGTGCTGTGTACACATAATTACGCTTTCCTTTACCCATAAACAGTAGCGTACCCAGTGGGTTACATACACCTTCCGGGGAAGGTAGGAAGAAAAGATGTTAAAACGAATTAATTTATGCTAAAACTGTCTATTTTATACTCAGGATGCGTTTTAATGGCTAATTTTCAACTTTTTCTTGCTTCAGGCTCGTCATACAAAACCCTGGGCACGCTACTGAACAAAATGGTATATAGACATAGAAATTATCTGTTTAGCTTGTTTGCAATGACGCTCGCTAGGTAGCGGGTAGTTTGAAAATCGATTGGTTGCTCGTCTCTGCTGCTAGAATTTGTAAAGTAAACGAAACGCGATAACCCGTCCAGATTACGTTTTAAAATTCGCGACGCCAATAAAAAGCTCTCACCCGATACTAATGCTGTCCATTCCATGGACATATATTAAAATTGGAACGATACAGAGAAGATTAGCATGGCCCCTGCGCAAGGATGACACGCAAATTCGTGAAGCGTTCCAAATTTTTTTGGGGGACAAATGGCGGGTCGTCCTCTTGATGACCTGCAAGTCGTACCGGCACTTCCCCGTGGTGTCCCCTGGAGCTGGGCGCCCCGCTTGGGCACCCGGTACCAACGTCGGACGGCGAAACTTTCTCTTTATGAAAGGAGAAACCAAGCAATGCCCCAGTACCCAGCAACGGGGCTTCATAATCTCTGGGGACCCCACCGGCAGTGCGGTGACGGCAGGCGCTGTCGGTGGTCCACTCCCGTCTGCGAGTAGCAGATCTGTCGCTGCCTGCGGACTGACCGGTGTAGGTGATGGGTCGTTAGGCCCTGATGTCACTGGGCGGAATGCAGGCCACAAACAGAATCAGGGGGCTACGTCTGGAGCGAACCTGAGAGATAGTAACGCTAACCTTCGGGTTAAGATTATACGGGATGGCAATCAACCTGGTAAAAACTTGGGAGCAACTTCGAAAGAGGTAAAGCAACCAAGGCAAACCAGGGGGAGAGCCAATCTTGCCGTTATTCAGATTAATCTGCAGCATAGTCGCGGGGCAACGGCAGTCCTTAGCAGTTGCCTAGCGAAGCTGCAGAAAGAGAATGGGGCTGTCCTAGCCCTAATACAAGAACCGTACACGATTAATAATCGTGTTGTAGGGTTATGCTCACTAGGGGGCCGTGTTTACAGAGGTGTACCTGGTTTGCATGTGAGATCATGTGTCTATGCATCTAGGGGACTGGATGTGGTGTTCATGCCCCATCTGAGTACCCAGGATGCTAGTACAATTGAATTAGAAGTTGTGATAGGTGGAAGGAGGAGATCTATTATCTTCTCCTCTATCTACCTACCACAGGTTGCTGGGGGGCAACCTCCTCCAACAAATGACATGATCAAAGTAGTTGATTTCTGCCAGAAGCGCCATCACTCCCTAGTAATAGGCTGTGATGCAAATGCACATCATACAGTTTGGGGATGTCGGGATATTAATGCCCGGGGACATCACCTGCTGGAGTATGTCATTTCTTCTGATCTAGAAATCATTAATAGAGGACATGAACCCACCTACATAGGTAGGGGTCTGTCTGTTATAGATCTTACCTTAGCATCTTTATGTATAGCAAAGGATATCGACAAGTGGCATGTGTCACGGGAAGACTCTTTGTCTGACCACAGACACATTTACTTCCAGATATGCCTGGAGAACGCTCCACCTGAATATCGAAGGTCCCCACGTTCTACAAACTGGGGTGCATTTTATGACAACCTAGAATG
Source organism: Sabatieria punctata (assembly GCA_030248155.1). NCBI lineage: Eukaryota > Metazoa > Nematoda > Chromadorea > Araeolaimida > Comesomatidae > Sabatieria > Sabatieria punctata. The sequence continues at coordinate 53,825 of JASANB010007866.1, forward strand.
GAGAATGGGTGATCATCAGGTGGACATCCAGGACATAAAAAGTTTAGAGGAGGAAGTGAACTTTCTTCAAAGTAATGTTCTGACTTCGTTTGAAGAGGCTTGTCCTTTAAAGCGAGTTAGGGTAGGAAATGGCCGGGTGCCATGGTGGAACCGGCAATTGTCAGCACTACGAAAAAAGAGTAGAAAGAAGCTCCATCGGGCACTGCTCACTCGGGCCGTACAGGACTGGGCAGAGTACAGGGTGGCCCAACGAGAATATAAGCAAACTATTAAGTTTGCAAAGCAGAAATCCTGGAGAGAGTTCTGTGAGGAAGTCGAGGGGGTTAAGGCCACCTCACGACTAAACAGAGTTCTCAGCAGGGATTCTCCCATAGAAGCAGGTATGCTGCAACTACCAGATGGGACATACACAGAGAGTAGGGAGACTGCTTTGTCACACCTACTGGAAGTGCATTTCCCTGGTGGTACTATGGTAGATACGGCACCACAACCAGACAACCAAGTTCTGAGAGGAGCTTTGGGGGACTGGGCACTGGCTAACCGAATTGTTACTGAAGATAGGGTGAAATGGGCGGTAAAATCTTTCCAACCATATAAAACCCCTGGACCAGACGGAATTTTTCCGGCACTGTTGCAACAAGGGCTTGATATTCTTGTCAAACCTATGGTGCAAGTGTTTAGAGCATCAATAGCACTGGCTTTCATACCTCAACTCTGGAGAGAGGTGAGGGTTGTTTTCATAGCTAAGCCAGGTAAGGAATCATATGCTAAGGCCAAATCCTTTCGACCAATCAGCCTATCCTCTTTCATGCTAAAGAGCGTGGAGCGATTGGTAGATAGGTGGTTGAGAGACGGGGTGCTTCGGCATGTACCGCTCCATCCTAGTCAACATGCTTACCAGGCAGGCAAGTCTGTGGAAACGGCCTTACACTGCTTGGTTGGTCGTGTAGAAAGAGCTTTAGAGCATCAAGAGTTTGCACTTGGAGCGTTCTTCGATATAGAAGGCGCCTTCTCCAATGCATCTTTTGCATCATTTGAACGGGCACTGAGGAGGCGGGGCGTGGAGTCCACCCTTATCCAATGGATTGGGTCCATGCTCAAACTCCGTACAGTGACTGCTCAAATGGGGCAATGTAGCAGATCCATCAATACGCGCAGGGGATGTCCACAAGGAGGGGTTTTATCTCCCCTACTTTGGATACTCCTTGCTGATAGCCTGTTGGTGCGTCTAAACAACTCATCGTTTTATGCGCTGGGCTACGCGGATGATGGAGTAGTTCTCGTGGTAGGGAAATTCTTGGACACTGTATGTGACCTCATGCAGAGGGCACTTACGGTTGTCCAAGGATGGTGTGAAGAAGAAGGTCTGGCCGTACAGCCGGACAAGTTAGAGCTGATCCTTTTCACAAGGAAACGGCTGCTAACTGGGCTTAAGCTCCCTAAGATCTATGGGAAGCGGCTCCAGTTAGTAAAGCGAGTAAAATATCTGGGAGTCTATTTGGACTCCCGGTTAGATTGGGCAGTTCACCTTGAAACCAGATGCTCCAAGGCCAGAGCAGCTTTCTGTCAAGCCAAACGAGCTGTTGGGAAGAATTGGGGACTGTCTCCTAAGGTGGTCAAGTGGCTCTATGTTGTGACCATTAGACCTATGATAGCTTTTGCTGCTGTGGTGTGGTGGAAACGGACAAACCTGGAATGCGCAAAAGCACAGCTGGGCCGTTTACAACGACTGGCGTGTCTATGCATAACAGGGGCTCTACAAACAACACCCACAGCAGCAATGGAAGTTCTGTTGTGTCTTCCACCGCTACACACTTGGATTCAAGTGGAAGCGATGGCGACCTGCTACAGACTTAAAAGTACTAAGCAGTGGCACAGGGTAGGTCGTGGTCATTGTAGTGTTTGGGCACAATTGTGCGATTTATCGCCACTGTACCAATTCCCAAGTGACCAACAACTACCCAATTACGTGTTTGATAAGAAATATCAGGTCGACTTCCCGAGTAGGGAGGTCTGGCAGGTTAATACTCCTAATGCAACCGATACTCTCTACTGTTATCTCCTTGCGCCAGACGCCTAAATTCGCGAAACGCTAACCGTTGGCTAATTTCGGAAATCGACAGCGGTTAGCGTTTTCTATTTTCGCATGTAAAGCGAAAATAGATTCTCTAACCGCTGTTGTGGGCGTAAATCGATACTTGAGGATAGTTTAACTAAGACGGTTGAATGGGGTTCTCTTCGAAAATAGAACGAATCTTGACAGCAATTTTCAATCTTTTTGTAGTGGGACGGCTATTAGACAACGTAAAATTGATGGGAAATAGATGCGACTGAGGCGTACTCCCCTCTGTGTAAAAAAGGCCCTGAAAAGGGGTCAGGTTCCGCCTTTGGATGAGATCACAGATTCGAAAATTTAACAATTGGCAGCCAGCCAAATTTGGCGCGCGGCCTACGAAACTCTAAATTCAACTCCGCCCATCGCAGTTGAACAGCGGTTAGCGCAGCGTCGGCCTATTTTCGAAAACGCTAACCGCAGGCCAACTACTCCAAATGGAGTATGGTCTGCCCCAACCGGATATACGGATGGTTCCAGGTTAACAGGTTTAGAGAATTCGGGAGCAGGAGTATTTATACAGAGACTGGGGGTAGAGGATTCCTTTCCCCTGGGGAAGTATGCAACAGTTTTCCAGGCGGAGGTCTATGCTATACTGAACTGCGCCAGGATTCCTGGATTAGTTAACTGTCTAGAGCAGAAGATCTGTATTTGCTCAGATAGTCAAGCAGCTCTAAGAGCAATAGTATCTCCACGCGTCAACTCTAAGTTGGTTGCAGAGTGTGTTAGGGAACTACAACGACTGGCGCTTCGTAAGAAGCTACAGCTGATGTGGGTACCTGGACACTCGGAAGTGGAGGGAAATGATCAGGCTGACCGACTAGCTCGGGCAGCTGCTGAGTTGCCACTTATAGGGCCGGAACCGGCCCTTGGCATCTCAGTTAGGAAAGTGAGGACAGATTTAAGAAGTTGGGCAAAGAACCAGCTGCAAACTGCCTGGGATCTACGAACCGACTGTAGGCAATCTAAGCAGTTCATTCTGGGACCCAGATTGGTGGTGACCAGAGAATTACTTAGTCTTAGTAGAAGGGAACTGAAACTGGTGGTCGGTTGGTTAACTGGACACAGTAGTAACCTTAATAGACATCTCAGCATCATGGGCTTGGTGGATGATCCAACATGCTCATTTTGCTTAGAGGAGGAGGAAACGCCTGAACATTTGGTCACAGAATGTGATGCATTGGCTGGACGTAGACAAGCTATTCTGGGCAGTAGATATCTTACCACCCAGGACTTGAGCGATGTAACCGTTAGGGACCTCCTGAGGTTGATTAAAGCCTCGGGTATACCTAACCGCTAGATATCCCCCAAGGCTGGTTGAGCCTTGCGTTGGTGATAGTATCCGAAATGAAGAGAGATGATATGGGGAAATGAAATGGACATGTTGGTCTGATCATAGGGCCGTACACGCCCCCCCAATATATCGGATCGGATCGGATCGGCCCCTGCGCAAGGATGACACGCAAATTCGTGAAGCGTTCCAAATTTTTTTACCGGAACAAGTTATAGAACCGTTTTTCTGACCCTGACTCAGAAACAAAACTCTGTTTTTAAAACGGGTTTTAAAGATTATTATGGTCACCTTACATTGAAGTTTCGCGAGTACAGATTGAGCCAAAAAATCGCATTAGAATCGCTACATACGATAAAAGTTCAATCGAGAACTTCATTATAAGTCTAGCTGTCCCCCCGGATATAGGTGGCGGCTGACTTACTTAATTAAAATTATGTCTTAAGCCGTTGAGTTGAAATCAACCGCACGTTCGCGATGACCTTTGCTTCTACATTTTCTGCTGTTTGCCTTACATTCGTTTTGATGCAGGTAAGAGGAGTTTGAAAGTGATAACGAGACTAAAAGAGTATCTAAATATACGGACGAAAAATGAGCGTTCAGACGAGGAACTGTCTGAGTCCATAAATAGACAAAATGAGAAAAATTAGGAGAAAGATTTTGTTTGCGTTTAATTCGAGAGCGGTATTTGCAATATCCGTTAGCTAAGTACCATGTCATCATGGTTCAGTGTCAGGACTATCTCAAGGCAAAGTTTAATTGCCTGCATCCTACTAATTAAGGAAATTTTTTTACAAAATGAAAATTGTGTCAGATTGGCCTTGTATCAATTGCACAACATTCTAGGGTGTATAACGATTGCTTTTTTTGACTGCAAAAATTTCAAGTATCCCTGAGTTCAGATTGGGACCGTCAACGGCGGCCGATTTGACGCTGCGCGCTTGTTGCCGCTGGTGTCAAATTCATCTCTTTTAAAAAATGCAGTTAAGAGAGCGGGTTCTTTTTTCATAATTATTTGTTTTGATTATTTTAGCATAACTATTCATAGAAATCACAAAGGTATACGCTGAGCTTAAAGTTAAAATCGCAAAAGGAGCCCCGGGGAAATTAAAGACACATTGATATCTTATCTTTCGCTTCAGCTATTTTTTTTGCCTCGTTAAAGCCAAAGATCCGGGAAACTTGCCTAAGTTTACGTGTTAAGTATCGGCATCTTCTCAGAAAACGAATGTTTGCTTTTAAACAAAGACCAAATAAAGAAGTGCCCCGCTTATATTTTAGCTTAGGTGTTTTAATTTTTTTTGCGAAAACTTAGTTCAATTATTGCTTTTCCTCTTGAGCGGATATTTAGCTTTTCATTGGCTTCTCAAAAATTGCCTGATGAATGGAAGGTATCTAAGATAATACCATTACATAAGAAAGGTGCCTTTTCAAGTGTTCGAAATTACAGACCGATCAGTCTGCTTTGTGCTTCTAGTAAGGTACTAGAGTCAATTGTTAGGGAACGTTTGGTAAATTATTTACGGACAAATAATAAGATATCGACAGCGCAACACGGATTTTTGAGTAAGCGTTCTACGGTTACCCAGACATGGGCAAAGGGGGGGGGGGGGGGCGGGGGGGGGGTTGGCCCCCCCTCAGGCTCTGACCTACCCCCCCTCAGCCGGCCGCTACCCCCCCTCAGGAATTTTTTGGAACAATTTTGTATAGAAAATTATGATAAAAATATGCCTGGATTAGGTGTAAATGAGCTCAGAATAGCTTATTTTAGCTTATTTTAATGAAAAATAAGCAACAAAACCTTGATTTTAGCCAAAAATCGGACTTTTTGGCTTACCACCCCCTCAGCCTCCCCTCAGGCGCTCCTACCCCCCCTCAGCCCCCCCTCAGGAATTGAAAATTCTACCCCCCCTCAGCCGAAATGCTAGCCCATGTCTGCGGTTACCCAATTACTTTCTTGCCTAAATGATTGGACAAAGCATGCTGGATGCCCATCAAGTAGTTGACGTAATATATCTCGATATAGCAAAAGCTTTTGATAGTGTTTCTCACCCAAAGTTGTTATTTAAACTTCGACAAATAGGGGTCTCTGGTACCCTCTTAGCATGGTTACACGCCTACCTTGTTAATAGAAAACAATATGTCTACTTGGATGGTAACTCCTCCTCCTTAGAAAATGTCAGTTCTGGTGTTCCCCAGGGCAGTCTGTTAGGCCCTGTTCTCTTTCTAGTTTATATAAATGATCTTGAAGATGTCATACGTTCTTCACATTTGAAGCTTTACGCAGACGACGCAAAGTTGTATTTTGCAACTAACAGGTTTTGCCAAAACGAAGTGCTAAAAGACGATTTACTCCATGTTTATGAGTGGGCTACACAAATGCAATTGGATGTGGCTATCCAAAAATGCTCTGTTTTGCATCTAGGATACGGTAATGCAAGAACAGAATATCAAATTAGAGAAACTTTGCTACCCGCAGTGGATCAAATCGTTGACCTGGGTGTAGTTGTATCCTCTAATTTAAAGTTCTCTAGGCACTGTCATTATATTGTCACCAAAGCATTTCAGGCCATAAATTTAATTTTTCGGGTTTTTCAATCAAGAAACAGAAATTTTCTTTTGCAAATGTTTTTTGTTTTTGTGAGGTCAAAACTTGAATATGCATCTGAGGTTTGGAGTCCATATTTGTTAGCAGATATTGATTTGGTAGAAAGAGTGCAACGCTCATTTACTCGCCGTTTACCTGGCTTGGAAACTTTAACTTACCCTGAACGTTTGCGGCAGCTAAAGATTAAATCTTTAGAAGAACGCAGAATAATCAGAGACCTGGTAATGGTTTTTAAGATAGTCAGGGGTCTTGCTGATTTGCCTGTTGAGTGCTTGTTTACTTTTTCCACTGAATCTCGTACTAGAGGTCACAGTTTAAAACTTTATCCTAAGCATTTTCGTCTTGATGTGAGCAAAAGCTTCTTCGCACATAGAGTTGTACATATTTGGAATAAATTGCCTTCTGAAATTATTGAGTCACAGTCTTTGGCTCGCTTTCGCGCAAAATTAGAACATGTTGATTTTTCTAAATACATTCGGGGTAGGGCTCTCGAGCCGGAAATCGGCCCAGCTCGCCCTTCGTTCTGACAGAAATGGTGTGCAGGCTTTGTTGTTGAATAAACTTTAACTTTATAAACTTTAGGTGTTGCTCTTGCTAGAACCACTGAGCATTGGTCTCCTAGGTCCGCCAAAGATCCCGGAAATTGCGTTTAAAGTTGATGAGGTCGCTAAAATGAAGGGTCATCGAATACATACGAATTCGGTATACTGAGAAGCACGGACCCGATAGTTTTTATTTTGCTGCCTGCGAAATAGCGTTTTTGAGCTAAAAACAAGCAAAAATCGATAAAAAAGGTCTTCCGAAAACATCGATTTCTCTTAAGACGTGATTTCTGTAAATACCAACTTCCCATAGGTACAGTTGCCCCAACTTTGTTGGATCTTTGAACTTTGTATATCGTTGGATAGCGCTTCCCTCACATAGTAAGAAACCACATTTGAATTTTTCAATTTCCCACCCTCTTTTGAAAAACGATGGGAAAACGCCAAAAATGGTTTTCCGACCATAACTTCTGAGCGAAACAACATTTTGTAAAACTATGAACACCATTGAATTGCTCATGAAATTCTGCATCAGATAAACTATATACTTATTTTATTCAATGAATTTTTTGGCCAAAAAAATTTGAATTTATACTTTCATAAGCACAATTTTTTGGGTTTTTGACCGATTTCATGGTCTAAACCTGAAAGGCCACAGAATTTTATTTGGTGTTTTAGAAACTAACTCTATTTAGCATCGAATTAACACCTTAATTTGAAAATCGGAATGTACCCCTTTTTCGCTATTTTGCATTTTATGGTCCCCACTCACTCAAATCCACCAACTGTCGATCAAAGGTTTTCGGCCATAACTCATGGACCGAGAGGCGCACATCAAAATCGATTACACCACTCGATTCGCCATCAATTTCTGCATCAGATGCACTGTTATTATTAGACTCTACTTGAACGTTTAGTGAAAAAAGTTGGATCTACTTATTTTCCTTAGTTGATATTAGCAATCATTAGCTTAGGTTTTTGATTATTTGTGGCTTATACGTGCGATGCCACAGAATTTTACTAGCTGTTTAGAAAACTAACCGTATTTAGCATCGAATTAACCCATTAATTTGAAAATCGGAATGTACCCCTTTTTCGCTATTTTGCATTTTATGGTACACACTCACAGAAGGTGGTCAACTGTAGATCAACAGTTTTCGGCCCATAACTCATGAACCGAGAGGCGCACTTTAAAATCTTCTACACCATTCGATTCGCCATTAATTTCTGCATCAGGTGCGCCATCAATGTTACTCTACTTGAATTTGTAGTCCATATACAAACTAAGCTTACTGAATAAATACAACAGTGCTTTCATTCTTGTCTGGCCATGGCCAAAAGGAAGGAAAGTTTGATTGGTTTGACGTTTTCTGCACGTTATCTTAACTACGTGTACATGGTTTGATCACACTTGGACCAGGTATCCTACGTAGCTATGCACAGAACAGGGCAAACAGTTACAAATCAGAATCGAAAGATGTGATCATCTTACTTATAACGCGGTTGTGGTTTCTTGAATACAAACTGAGCACCTTGCTGAGAAACTTGTGCTGTGTGTTTCACATCAGGCGCCTTGGTCAAAACCGCACCCAAAGTAGAAGGTGTAGCTGCATCTGATGAAATCCAGAGCTCCTTTTCTAATTTGATTCCATACACTGTCTCATACACTGGCAAGTGGACTTTTAAGTTTAGTTTAAAAACGCATTCTAAACAATAGAATGAGAGCCTATTGAACAAACACACAGCTATGCATTAGAAATCACAAAAAACCTTTTGTAACATAAAACGGCTGTTTAGTTAAGTTCAACTATGGAAAAGGAGAAGATCCAAATTTTGGCACTAAAATTCAAGTAGAGTAACATTGATGGCGCACTTAATGCAAAAATTAATGGGGAATCGAATGGTGCAGAAGATTTTGAAGTGCACCTCTCGGTTCATAAGTTATGGGCCGAAAACTGTTAATCTACAGTTGACCACCTTTTGTGAGTGTGTACCATAAAATGCAAAAAGCGAAAAAGGGGTACATTCCGATTTTCAAATTAATGGGTTAATTCGATGCTAAATACAGCTAGTTTTCTAAACAGCTAATAAAATTCTGTGGCATCGCGCGTATAAGCCACAAATAATCAAAAACCTAAGCTAATGATTGCTAATATCAACTAAGGAAAATAACTAGATCCAACTTTTTTCACTAAACGTTCAAGTAGAGTCTAACAATAACAGTGCTTCTGATGCAGAAATTGATGGCGAATCGAGTGGTGTTATCGATTTTGATGTGCGCCTCTCGGTTCATGAGTTATGGCCGAAAACCTTTGATCGACAGTTGGCGGATTTGAGTGAGTGGGCACCATATAATGCAAAATAGCGAAAAAGGGGTACATTCCGATTTTCAAATTAAGGTGTTAATTCGATGCTAAATAGAGTTAGTTTCTAAAACAACAAATAAAATTCTGTGGCCTTTCAGGTTTAGACCATGAAATCGGTCAAAAACCCGAAAAATTGTGCTTATGAAAGTATAAATTCAAATTTTTTTTGTCAAGAAATTCATTGCATAAAATAAGTTTATAGTTTATCTGATGCAGAATTTCGTGAGCAATTCAATGGTGTGCATAGTTTTACAAAATGTTAATTCGTTCAGAAGTTATGATCGGAAAACCATTTTTGGCGTTTTCCCATCGTTTTTCAAAAGAGGGTGGGAAATTGAAAAATTCAAATGTGGTTTCTTACTATGTGAGGGAAGGGCTATCCAACGATATATAAAGTTCAAAGATCCAACAAAGTTGGGGCAACTGTACCTATGGGCTCATGAAAAAGTCGGTTATTACAGAAAACCAGTCTTAAACATCAGCAGTGGAAACGGCAAATTCGGTTTCCAAAGGCTTTTCAAGTTATTTCTGAGCCAGTTTGTTAGTACTGGAGATGCTACCAGTATTTGATTTTTGGGTCAGGGGTCCCTAAACTTCTCTCGGAGGGTGAGGGGGGTTGACCTTTCTAGTTAGGGGGTAACCCGCCCCAAACCCCCTGATACATGTATGCCCTCCTATGCAGTTTTTTGTATTTTGTAATTTTGTAGCGCTATCGAGTTGCTATATTTAGATCCCAACTCTCATTACTATTTCAGAAATCGGGAATCGAAGTTTAATGTAAGGCAAAACAAGGAAAAAGGCTTTGTTTGTACATTCAAAGGTGCATACAATGTATCTCCCGGGAGGCCTGTTTTGCCAAACATAAAACTACCCCTAGAGACGCATCAGTATTGGCACGCTCCGGCCGGAGGGCCTGTTTTCCAAATATAAAAATACCCTTAGGGGACGCATCAGTATAGGCACGTTCCGGAGGGCCTGTTTTACAAATATTAAAAGTAGCCATAGGGGACGCATCGGTATAGGGACGCGCGATAAGTTAATTTTGTAATGTTTGTTCGATGCTCTTTGAATGCAAGTAGTTAGGCTAAAAGTACAGAAATGCGAGTGTTCTGACCATACTGAGTCTAAGAATTTATCTGTCTGTCAATAGAAGCACCAGTATAAGCACAGTTAGAATAGAACAGCTGAATCAGTCAATCATTAGTCGTAGGCATCCACAAACGAAGGCACGCTCCGATATCTTTCAGGGGGATTTATGTTGGAGGCGGTTTTATCACAGGTTCGAGTCTGGGTCAGTCCGTCACTGGGGCCTTGGGTAGAATCAGCCGAGCTCCTCTTTGCCCTGCCGGCCACGCGCTTGCTCTTCGTCTTTCTCTTCTGCAGTTGCTGTTGTGTTTTGTCTTTATCAGATTTGGACTCGGTACTGGTCATCGGAGAAGTGTCGGTGGCCATTGTACTGGTCACTTCTTGTGGTTGGGAGGTGGGAGTGAGTTTGGAGGTCGGGTAGGTGTTGCTGCTGCAGTGAGAGGTGGTGCTTTGGCTGCTTTTACTGCCACTTGCATCGTTGGTGGATAGTTCGTCTTGGGCGCTTAGCACTGGCACTGGCGGTTTCTTCTGCTTGCCCTTAAACATGCCAACACAAGTCAGCACTAACACTGATAGACTGGTTAATAGAGAGAGTAAATTGACTGACACCACTAGTAAGAACATCGTACAAAAGAAGAATGAGAATAGTCCAGCTCCACTTTCCCATTTGTAGAGTGTTTGTTTGTTTGTTGATCACAGTACCTGACAAATAGGAAATTTCAGAAGTTAAATCAGAGTTGTGTTGTGTTTGTTTAGGGCAAAAATGCAGACAATTTTCAACAAATTTGGGAAATAATACTGAAAAACTGAAGTTCTGTTTACTGAAATAATTTGTTAATGAGGTCATGGACAATTAGTCGAAGAGTGGCTGCAGCTGCATAATTTCCTGCTATATACAGTCTAGTGTTGTCATGTACTACAAAAATACTACTTATACCGTCAAACGCCATCATACGTAAATATCTGATCCCACACATTCGGCCGCTAATACGCTACTCACTCGTTTCAAATTTCATGCAATTTCATGGGCAAGGGTATCTGGCACCAGCAACACAGTGCCCAAATGTGTGACCGCTATACATATTTTTGGTGGTGGCACCACATGATGCCTCTCTCTGACCCTTCCAAGTACCGCTACCATAAAAGGCGTTGTCGAGTGACTAAAAAACTCGGTCTAAGAATTTAATATTGTCTGTCTACAAGAACCAGTATAAGCGTAGTTAGAAAGAACAGTTGAATCGATCAATCAAAAGTCATACTGGTCCACAAAGGAAGGAACGCTGCGCAGTCTGTCGCAGTTTTTTGTGGTGGCCGTCTTATCGTCTGTTCGGGACTGGGTCGACCTATCACTGGCCCCTTGGGTGTTATCTGCCGTGCTCCTCTTTCCCTTGCCGGCCATGCGCTTACTCTTGGTCTTTCTCTTCTGTAGTTGTTGTGTGGGGGCTTTGACTTCTGATTTGGACTCGGTAGCGCTGATGGGGTATGTCTCTGTGGCGATTGTACTGGTCACTTCTTGTTGTTGGGAGGCCGGATAGAGTCTGGAGGTCGGGTGGTAGGTGGAGCTGCTGATACGGGAGGTGGTAGCATGGCTGCTGGCACTGCGGCTTGCAACGCTGATGGATAGTTCGTCTTGGGCGCTTACCACTGGGACTGTGGATTTGTTCGGCTTCTTCTTAAACAGGCCAACACAAGTGAACACTAAGACTGATAGACTGGTTAATACAGAGAGTAAATTCACTGACAACACTAGTAAGAACATCATACAAAACAAGAATGAGAATAGTCCAGCTCCACTTTCCTATTTGTAGAGTGTTTGTCTTGTTTGTTGGTACGTATTTCAGAACTTACCAGAGTTGTGTTGTGATGCAGACAATTTTCAACAAATTGGGGGAATAATACTGAAAAATCGAAATGCAGTTACTGAAATAATTTTTAATTACTCTAAGTGGTGCTGCAGCTGCATCATTTCCTGCCATATATAGTGTTGTCATGTATGAAAAGTATTTGCAAGACTTCCTCAGTCTAAGTATTGAAGAGAGAGAGCCGTTTACTAACAAAACAAACAATGACCGAAGGGTTAGATCAGTGGATGTTATATACAAATCTCTTCATCACTCTCCCATCAGACGAGTGCCCACTGGGCCGCCACTGTGCCTGACAATCGGGGATAGGAAACGAACTGAATTGATGACTGCCTGGCGTCTGCTGACTCCGCATCTCCGAACATCCGCTCTACGTTGACGCCATGATGACTCCGTCTCGCGCGGGCGTCATTCCCTCCTTGCTGCGCCTTGGCCCTGATCTGGCGTCTTGTCATTGGTGACGCACGCTTCCATCTCTCGGTGAACGAACGCAAACGCAAAAACACTCTTCTCTCCCCTCTTCTCTTTCTTCCCTTCCGTTGCCTTCTTCTTCTCTTCCTTTTTCTCTTGATCTTTCTTTTCTTTCCCATCATTTTCCTTCTTCTCCTTGTTGCCTTTCTTCTGTCACCATTACCTGATGTCGCGTCAGCTGGCTCTATGTCTTCCTGAACGATTGTCTTCTCTCCTGCCAAACGGGAACGGAGGTTGTGGGTTTTTGACTTTGTCACTGGGGACTCGCGAGGTTGAGAAAGGGATTGGATGAGCTCACGGAAACGGATCTGTTGCTGTTGTTGAAGCCGAATTTGTTCGTCTTGAAACTTGAGTAGTATGCGTAGGGTAAGCTGGGATTGCTCATGCTGTTGTTGTTGGTGGTCTTGGAGAAGTTGTAGTATGGCTTGGAACGACATGGATGCAAGAACTGGAAACGGAATGGAACTGATGAACGAACTGGTTGGCTGGGTGGGCTCGGTAGGCTTGGTAGGTGGGCTGGGTGGGTTGGGGAACAATGGAGTAGTGGTCGTGGTCGTGGAAGAAGTAGTGGTGGTAGTGGAAGAAGTAGTGGCAGAAGTAGTGGATGAAGAGATTTGTATATAACATCCACTGATCTAACCCTTCGGTCATTGTTTGTTTTGTTAGTAAACGGCTCTCTCTCTTCAGTATTTATTATTGTTCGCTTACCAATATAAGAATAACATTTAGTTTGCCCGGTACTACACAGTTCAGTAACATAACAGCCAACAAATCAATCAATAATTGTAGAGCGAATAATAAGATGGAATACTGCGCAGACGAGAGTTTTTGTTGGTGGCGGTGCCTTCATCGGTGGGTAACTGTGTCGATCCGTCACTGGGCTTTTGGGTGGAATCGGCCTTGCTCCGTCTGGTCTTGCCCACCAGGCGCTTGCTCTTTCTCTTTCTCTTCTGTAGTGGAAGTAGTGGTTGCATTGGGGTGAATGGTTTGTCCGAACTGGAGGTGGTGGTGGTTTGTGGAGCCGTCACGGTCTCGGTGCCGATTGTGCTGGCAACCGGTTGCTGTTTGGAGTCGGCAGTGAGTTTGGAGGTGGGGTGTGTGGCGCTGCTGTGGGCAGAGGTTTGGTGGAGGATCAGACTTCCTCTGGCAGTGGTGGTGGTGGTGGGCTGGTGTTCGGTAGTTTCCACTTTACTATTGGATCTCTTCTGGTACTTCTTCATCTTCTTTCTCAGGCCGCAACAACCGAACAACAGTAGTGATAGTGCGGCGAGCACACAGAATAAATTTACTGACAACACTAGTAGCAACATCTTATACAAAATAAAATGAATGAACGAACTGCTCCTTAATAATCAAGTCTTTATGTACTTATGTACAGTACATTTACAATCAACAGAATAGCCCCGAATTTTGTCACTGCTGGTTGGATCTCCATACTGTACACTAGCAGGCTTTAAAGCTACTGTACAATGGAAGCATTTCTCTTAGCTAAAATTATTTATAGAAACAGTTTTCACACCAGTAAAACTAAAAAATAATTTCAAAAATTCCTAAAAACTGTAAATCCCATTGTTTTTGGTGGATTTTCTAGCCTCAGACCTTGGAAATGACTAAATCCATGGCCTTCTAAATGGAAAATTCTGTGTTTTAAATTTGTAAAGCATTTTCAGCAAATATCGAATATATTCCGGCATACCGGTATTTTTGCGAATACCTACCCATACCGAACCGATTACTGAAAATCCCATGTGGCCAAACAACAGTAGTTTAGGGCACTCTTCAGAGGGCCTGTTTTCAAAATATTAAATACCACTAGAGACGCATCCAGTACAGGGCACGCTCCGGAGGGCCTGTTTTCCAAATATAAAAATACCCCTAGCGGGTACACATCAGTGTAGGTGTAGGGCACGTTCCGGAGTCGTATAGTCATAAGAAAGTTAATTAATTAATATATAGTCCATTTCTGACCTTCCCTGATTTTTCTCCCCCCAGCTACACCTAAACCAAAATTTTTCGCTCAAAAACTATTTTGGACCAAAAATTCTTAATCTACTCTAAAACTTACCGAAAAGTCCTAATTTTTAGGTCCCAACTCTTATTAGTATGCCAGCAATCCAGATTCCGGAATCGAAGTTTTATGTAAGACAAACTATATAGGAAATTCTGAATGGTTTTGTACATTCGAAGGCGCATTTCTCACGAATCCGCTGGTTTAAAGCGTTTTTCATGAGTAAGTAAACATTTGCAGGCAAATCTTGGCAGATATGGGCCGTTTAATGATTTTCGAAGAAAATGGCTGCACTTGGTATACCATGGTAGTTCTAAAGTCAACAGAAATCAGCCATATTTAAGATTCGTTGCTATAAAATTTGCATTACCTAATGCAGTTATTGCCGCTGATTCCCAAAATGATAGCCGTTTTTCACTCTGATTGCTCCTGGGCCAGGGCAGCCAGGGCACAACAAGGTCTCTATCTGATGCAGTTTTTCCCGCTGATTCCGAATATGGCTTTATTTTTGTGCTAGCTCAGAAGAAATTTACGGACCTCCGAAGTTGTTTTATTTGACTCAAGAGAGCAACTGAATAATATGCTGTGCTACTGAATAAACTTTCCTTCTTTCTTCTTTCTTTATTTCAATCGTAGGAATCTGTTTCATATAAATTGCAACGGAACGGAATCGCTCTTGTTAGCCAAATTCTGTTTTGACTTTTAGGGCAAATATCTCAGAAACTAAGCAAAGTATCATGATAAACATTTTGACAATCTTTGAACGTTGAAAAAATCAGTTGGGTTATTTTTTGACGGACCCTCTATTAAGTAAGTTTCCAACCCTGATTTACAAACTGAGGACCTATTGTATGTTATGTGTTTTGGATGTTTGATTTTTCAAAATTAGTCTCTCTGTCCAGAGGACAGAACTGTCCAAAGTTTTGTACTGCGGGTACGCTACTGAAATGTTGCAGTGTTCTGCTGACGGTTTCGGATTGGAGCGTGTTGCACGTCAGAGCTGGCATCTGAGTCGTGTGTACCAGATGAACAACCGATTGGCATCGGAAGGCGTGGACTTGAAGTCGGCGAAGAATGGAGGCTTGGCCGAGACGTACCAACGTGTGTGCAAGAGTGACAGACCGCTGGCTTATCCGCTGGTTTGTGACGTGATAGCCTTTCTGATGAGTTCCGACTAAGAAAATAGTATAGAATTAGTGGACTTGGTATGGCAGTTATTATTGCTTCTCTACGCACTGTAACTTATGTTCTCTAGGAACTCGGGGCATAAAAATTTATTCACAGAAAATCTGTTGTACGAACAGATGAGAGAGAGCAAAAGAAAATCACTCCATACCCGCCCTTTTAATATTCAGCTGCACAATGAGATGAAGCACGCTATCGATTACTTTCTGAACTTGATCCGTATCTGAAAGCACTCTGCCTCTAAGCAACGACCAACTAGAGAAAGAAATCACCTGTGGCACAGGTGGTGTGGATATAAACTTTCCTTCCTTCTGCTGTATTTCTAGAGTTAAATTCATTCTTGAAAAATCCCAGCGCTTCCTCGTAGTCAGGTCCACCTCAAAACGTATTGCAATTGCGTGAGAACATTGTGGCACAGATTCAAAGCTGAACTACCGGAATAATCAGGGAAATAAGCTTTGACTGGAAATTTTTTCAGTTTCTCCTCAAATAAATCCTTCTTGTTCAGAAATAAGATCATAGCCTTGTCTGCGAACCATTCCAGGGTTAAAATAGCTTCAAACAGTTCCAGTGCGTCCAGCATCACATTCTAAAATGACCGACAGGTTACTATATCACCTGCCTATCTGACTCAAAGCAGGCGATACCGAAGCGTAATACGTCTGGCACTTAACGCCGTTTATGGTTGATACCCGGTACCATACCATACCCCACGTTCCTGGACATTGTTGGTACCATATATGGTGTCGGTCTCGGTACCATAAACGGCGTTAAGTGCCAGACTGTAATTCTTGTATTTGGTTTACTGCATTTACCCTCGTATGGTTTTCGACAGTGTTCAGGTTGTAGTCAGCCAAGGCGGCAATAAAAATAACAGACTCGACAACATCGAACAGATGAATCCATTTTCGGCGTTCTGACCTCTGACCGCCGACGTCATAGACTCTGTAACGTACGTACAGTATGCGTGGTTTGCTGCTTGCAGAGTGCTACGTACTTGAATTCTGTTTCGATAGCTCGGAAAATCACCTCTTGCACACCGATGGTGGCGACTCGTGAGTGGAGAATGTCTTGGTTGGTCGGCTGGTAGCTCTTGCCGCAGATTCTGTCCACGTCGTCTAGGAAACTATAACATCATTTACGGGCTTCGAAGTAATTATCGAGCGCGCGCAAAAACAAAGCCTTGCGTATTGACGTACTATTTGGCACAGTCCTCGATAAAAATTTCATTCCGTCTCGAAAAGCATTCACGAATGCCTTGGTCGGTCCAGAGACGCTTGAGAGCCTCGCATACGTTGCTCTCGATGCTTTTCACAGAGTTCCACAGCTCCAAATCAAACAGAGACATGACTACCCTTGCTTGACTCTAGAATACACGACAGAACAGTGACCAAAAGACGCACATTTCCAATAGCCAACTTCATTTTCTGGATTTTCGTAGGGAATGTCTAGTGTGTGCATGCCGTCAACCAGTCCGACCATGGATTCGATCATGTTTTTCCAGATTATTCGTTTTCGGTCCTCGATCTCTTGCGGCGAGAAGCCTTCGGAGTGCAAAATTCTAGAAAACGATTGCGGTTAAATATTTTAGTATCAAGTCGAAAAGCTTAGCTTACATCATCTGCTTAAGGATTGTGCTTTTGCCAGAGGCGCCGGCGCCTAAAAAACCGATTATGCACGTACGTACTGTAGTTACGTCATCTACAATTTATATGAAAACTAATGAAATCATCGCCTAAGTTTTCTTGTTTGTTACAGGTCGCGAATAAAGAAAACTTCTGCACGTATAGCGTGAACATTTTGAAACCGAAGAATTACAGCTTAATTGTGTTGTGTGAAAGTCCGACCAATGGTCTTTCTGGAATTTACAGTCCCGCTTTCTAAAAACCAAACCAAAGTGCCAAAATAGAAGTGAAACGCACCCAAAAGCAGTAATTTGACGCCTTTGTTTCTCTCGGACTGCTCCAAGTCAGCATCGATTTTGCGGTTGACTGTGCGTTGTGCCTTTATCTCAGCACTCACGCATACGCCCATAACAATTTTTCTAAAGCATCGGTGCGTATAATGTATATAAAACCGTAACGAGGCCAAATATGTCGCGAAAAAGCCGACGAAAGAAGCTCATTGTTTGGACTACAATCTTTAAGAATGCATTATGTTCCGAAATACTCCAGCCTGCCTTTCCAGGATGTTTCCGATTCTTTCTTTTTTCAAAATCGCAAACGCTTTCTGACGTCTTCCTTTGTCTTTTCTGACCAAAAGTACTTTTGTTTTATTCTATCCGTAAATTTCAAAACAGGCATGCAACTTTTACCAGGGTAGTCCCGTTAGTTAAAGCTGTTATAAAGCTGTTTTATTATTTTCTTAGCGTTTTTTGAGGAAGTCTAGCTTATCACAATACGAAAAAGAGCATTCATTAACTAAAAATGTGGGACTGTTAGTACAGGTTGTCCAAGAGGAAACGGGAATCTATCTACTTCCAGCTTTAGTTTTTGTAGACCGATCTTTTAGCTCTCGGTCTCATTGAAAGAGCGCGTTCTCGATTGACCGGTCACTGGCCAATAACAAACCTCTGAATCTGGTACTGTAAATGTTAAAGTGACCGAGTTCAACACACTGCGATTTTATTATGTTTTAAGTTTTTTAATGTTTTTATCATGGCTTTTGCCTCAAATTCGGAAGGGGAAGTGTATTGTAAGTTTCACACAAACCTGGGCATGCCTCCAGTAACCGTTATTCTGAAGCTGAATGCTAATCTTGAGAAAGAGACCCCAAGCAAAACCCTGCGTCCACGAGTTGGTACACCGTTTTCGAATGGGCTTCTTGTCAGCAGACGGAATACCTGGAGGGTTCTTGTCGCCTCTTCTTCAAATTTAGCAATCAGCTATTTGTGTGAAACGTATTAGCAGACACTTTTCGTCGCGCATTTGAGACAAAATCCATTAAAATTGAAAAACAAGAGATAATCGCTGTGTGCTGAACTCGCTCACTTTAACAAATGTTTACAGTAGGTACGACTCGGTGGTTTGTTCTTGACCGGCAACCAACAAATCGATCGACCATTACGTTCTCTTTCAAATTACCGAGAACAAAAAGGTCCGACTGCTCAAACTAAAGCTGCAAGTAGATTTTCGATTTTTTGTAAGAACCTGTAGGTTGCGTTTTATTCTAAATGCGTGTTTTCCTTTCCTGCTACTAACCGGTTATAACAAACGGAGAAAGCCTTCCAACTCTGTATTAACACGCCTCCTAACACGCTTGGCAAAAATAGAATAGGAGTAAATAAATACAAACGTGAACAAGAGAACAAACCTCCTACAAAACAGACGTGTTTGTGGCGAAGCAAAGCACTGCGAGGCTTTAGTCGAAGGGCGTTGTTTAATAAGATATTCGCTCTGCTAATGACGATCGACTTTGCTCGCGCCCTTGGAGACCCATTTCAGTCATGCACAATGTCTCTAATTCTGACTTCTCCACTGTTCTATTGGCAGTTCAGAACAGTAGACCGACCAGTCTAATGTATTTCTGGCTAACTAAGCTGAGCAGCTACGCAGAACACAAACTGGCCGTTCTGAGTGAGGCATTATTAAGCTATCACGCTATGAGAACACGCGAAACTAAAAGCTCAGGATCTCTGACAACAGGAACGGCACAAAACAGGATCTGAGGCATCTCGGACTAGAAGGCAAACAGCTTTGTCTTCTGACTTTTACGGCAAACGTGCCTCAGGCGTACAGCAGAATAGAATACCAATCAATTAGTCATTGCACACTGCCATTTATCACTCTTTGAATCCATCTAACCGATGCTACAACGTTGGCATAAATATTCGGAAGTCGAAGGCTTTTTGGATGGCTCGAACATCGGATTGGACCCCAATGAGTCACTCCGTACAGGGCCCAGTTGACCCAGTCGTCACTGCACATCAGACCACCTCCGCTGTCACCCTGTAACCAATCACCTCAGTGGCGTACCCAGGGGGGTGTAGGTTGTGTACACCCCTCTTTGCGGTGGAGGTAGGGAGGAAAAATTAGACAAAAATAAGAGAAATGAATTAATTATGTACGTACGTACTAAAACTGTTTATTTTACGTTTTCCTTTTAAATGCGTTTTCGAAGGCTAAATTTTCAAAAATTTCTGGCATAAGGCCAACCAGGCCACTTTAAACTACTAAAACATATAATTTCTGTCAATTTTAAGCTCTGAATGCTCTTTAACCACGTTTTTGAAGGCTAATTTTGCTCGCGCCCTTGTTTGGCAGCGGCCCAACCGGGCAACTTTAAAATTTTACACTCCCGTTGCAAAATCCCTAGGTACGCCACGCCACTGAATCATCTCCATATATAGGAGTAAATCTAAAATTTAGCAGTAATAATATGCTTTCTCAATTTTTTTCCGTTAAAAGTTCAAATGTCAATTGATGTCAATTCTAGAATTATCAAGAAAAGCATAAAACGCGATTTGCTGTGGTTTTCATAACAAAAAAATTGAAACTTTCACGTTATATGCCTATCTAAAAACATTATACAAAATTCTTTGCCTAATCTGCCAATAAAGTCGTTCGTCTTAACGACTAGAATCTAAAAATTTGTGGACTGTACGGCACGGTACGTAACGTACGTACTCTGCAAGCAGTGTTGAAGGGTGATGTGCCACTACTATAGCCGGCACAGAATATGTCGTCGTCATCATAGAGATCTTGATCCCAGCTAGCGCTGCAGTAATGCCTTGTAATCGGGTACACGAACGCTTGCTTTCTGATCTTGCCTGCACCTTTCCAAATTTAGCCTGACTTTGTACGTACAGTGAGTGAGTGACTATACCTCTCTTTCTGCCAAAATACACGCACACTTTCCTAATGAAATTTTTGTCTGCCAGCCACGTTTCGTTCCGATGATCCCTCAGTTCAGTCTCGGGCTCCGGCAAACAAACAGGAGTGATGCCAGGACAAGGGTCAATTTTGACCAGCACCAGGTCCCAGGCGTTCCTGACGTTAGCTTCGCTGTACCACGGATGCAACATGATCGAGCGTATCTGCCTCACACATAAGGTTCTGTCGGAAGCTGAACCCAGCTGGAGTTGGGGCCAAAATCCTCGCTTGTAAACTACTGTAAAACAGTGGGCAGCTGTAAGCACGAAATTACTATGAACCAGAGTTCCTTGGCATCGTCCCAACTGTACCGACCATGGCCAAGTTTTTTCAGTTAAATTTGGAGATTTTAGCGCGGAAGTACCACAGCGCCATCTGGTGGACTTGACTGAAACAAAATAGCAAGATTTTCAGCTTTACTGATTTACATGAGACCGACCTATCGGCGATAAATTTAGTGTGACAAGACAAAAACATAAACGGTACCACATTTCGAAGTTATTCTAAAGGCAGACGCGATAGAAAACTCCATGCCCTTTGATGGCCCTTCGGGCAAACGAATATTGTGAGGAACTTGTTTTTCTTCCAGTCTAAACTGTGCGCACACCGATTTTGCGATTTCAGTTGTGAAAATCAAATCGACCGGACGTCTCTGAACACTCGTTACACTCAGAACAAATTGTCTGTTCTTTAGTCACGTTTTTAATTTCGTTCGCTCTTAATTATTGAATTGTTTGTAGGGATAATTTAGCATAACTAGAAACGTTAGAACTCCATCAGTTAATTACAGTATATACAAATTTAACGAAAAAAAATGGAAGCAATAAATCAAATGTCAGGTTTACCAGCTGTCAGAAAGATCAGAAAGCAGTGCGCCGGTGTTCATGCTAAAGGTGGCACGTAGGCTACGATGATTGGCCAGTCCATTATCGATCGAAGCAATCGGGCCGGCCGGCCGTGTGTACTGGGTGCGTGCTGCTGAGTGTCTGTTGCGTTGTGTGTTGGTTCGGTTGGTGCAGCTGCTACAAACGCCCGTCACAAGATGAGCACAAGTGAGGGATTCGAGGAAGAGCCGTGGTGGTTGAGTCACTCCGTTCTGAGGAAGATCGGCGGACCGCCTAGCGGTTGGACCGGACCGCCGCCCTCTATAGATTGCGAAGTTTTCATTGGTAATCTAAATTCCAAATGCTATTGTATTATTGCGTGGGCGTAAGAAAACTGTTTTGTTCTGCAGGTAAACTGCCGCCACAGTTGCGCGAAGATCAGTTGATGCCTCTGTTTTCTCAGGTAAACGTGGTCCTTTTGATTCTATTCTGTTCATGCTCCAACATGCATGTGTAACAGGTCATCTGACGAAGGGGGTAAGGGAGTCTGACACCGGCCGGGGGTCTGACCTAGGGATGGGACCGGTATACGGTATTATACGGTATCATACGGTATTATACGGTATTTTTGGCTATACGGTATACTGTATTTTTTATACCGTATAATGCCGTATAGTTGTTAAAACGGAATCAGCCAGATTTTTGCAGTAAATTCATGTCATTTTCGCGCTTTTAAAGGTGCCAGTACTGTTTTTTGGTTTTGTAAACAATGTTATCGGTTAGAAAAACACAAAAATCTACTTTTATGGCAGTTTTTTGGCTTCCTAGAAATGGAAAATGTGATATTACAAGTACTTGTCAAATGTTGAGAAACCTGCAATTTTGCTTTTGAATAAAATCAACATATCTTTCGTTAGCATTTCACTAATTTGAAGTGAAGCAAATCTGTCCAACCAAAATAGATACAGTTGATATTTACAATAGGCATAATTCAAAATAAATTCAATATATTGTCGGCTCAGCTTCAAAACTTTAAATAAACAGACAGTACTACTTACAAAACAGATAACAGTAAAAAATAGCCGTGTTTTTCTCAGGAAAGGCCGACCAAAAAAATAATTTATGTTTTTGACCAGAACTTGGCGATATACTAGCGTAACTGGGTGTTTTAAAGCGTTTGCAGCATACTATACGGTATACGGTATTATACGGTATCGAAGACACTATACGGTATACGGTATTTTTATACCGGTCCCATCCCTACCAATGTACATTTGTACAGTATTGGCCACTTTTTGGAACGGTTACATAGACTAAGCTTCTCTATGTATAGGTGTTAAATTGATCTTGCAGTGTTTTTAATTCTAACGACCACAGTTGCAGATGGGTGTCGTGTACGAGTTGAGACTGATGGTCGAGCTGTCGGGCAACAACAAAGGCTACTGCTTCGGAAGCCTTTGTTCTTCGTCCGACGAGGCGAGACGGG
>JASANB010007867.1:0-20665 GCA_030248155.1 Sabatieria punctata
CAGGGATGCCTACCAAATTCAAACTTTGAATTTGGTATGGTATGGTATGGTATAAACTTACCTGTTTGAATTTGATATGGTATGATATAGTACTAGCTTAATCCGTTTGAATTTGGTTGGTATGATTTTGGTATGAATTTAGTAATGAGGCAAAAAAGCTTTAATTTTACGAAACAACAACTCCACAAACTGAAGCAGAGGTAATACTAGTATCATTTCATACTAACAACACTTTTGACCAGATAAGGATTCAGGATTGGCCCGGAACAGCACGTCACGTTCCAAAATTACTGCGCTAAGTCGACAGCGATCAGCTGATTTGCACTTTCCTGCGGTACTGAACATTCTTTCGGCACCAGCCGTTGAGGCAGGCAGGCACACTAAACCGACGCCGTTTTCGACGTTGCACTTCGTCAGGCCGTCATCATTTAAAGAGAAGAAGCCACCGGTCCAGACAGTTGCAGTGTGACGGCGACCCGCGTTTAGCCGCTGTCCACCTCTTGACAATTCATACAAAACTTGACAGCCGACTGCTAACAGATCAATTCGAAATTATTTTGTTTGAAAAAACGCAAACAAAGGACGAGAGCAGCTAAAGATGGGTGCGGTATAAAATAAAATCATTTCCGGCTCACTCGCGTGTGTGCTGTAGGTACTGAAATCAAAGAGCAGGTACTAAAATCAAACGCCTTACCAAAATCAAAATTTTAGTACTAAATCATTCTGGTAAAGGCCTTTGAATTTGGTATGGTATGGTATAGTATAGAAGGAGCTGTTTTGAATTTGGTTTGGTATGGTACTGGTACTAAATTCAAACTTTGATTTTAGTACTAGTAGAATTTTGGTATGGTAGGCATCCCTGGTTGGGACTGAGAAAATAAACTAATCGAGAACACGGAGTGTTAGTTTCTCCAAAAACATTCGCCGAAGGGGGAGGGGATTGGGCGTCTGGTACTCAGCCCAAATTCTAGGGAGGAGTTGGGCACTAAAAATCGCAAATCTTCGGCTAAAAATCGCAAAATATCACTAATTTGAGCTCAAATACAGCTAAAAACTGCTGTTTGTTTACAGGCGATTTTTGCAATTTTCGTGTATGAAATTCTAACAAAATGCAAAATTTCCTCATAAAATTACTTGCCAAAAAATGGGATGGGGATCGGAAAAATGGTCTTTGGGGTTTCACCAATTGGGGGAGTCCGGCATAAGTCGGGTCAGGGCAGATCCCCGGACTCCTGTTACGTGTATGATGGACTATATAGGTTAAGTGATAAAAATGACGCTTATGGTTGAGAGGGCTTACCATACCACTGATTGGAAGAACCAAACTGAGAACTATTTGACGCAGCATAAACTGCAACAGAAAGCCTGCCACAAAGGCAGAACAGACACAGAGCTCAGATTTCTGCATACTGCACTGTTTGTGTCAGATGCTACGCTCTGTCTTGGTCACAACAACAGCTTTTCTATTTCTGCTATTTGCTTGTTGAATAGGTGCATGTCATGTATTAGCTGAGCAAACATACTCCTTCTCAGCAATGCAAATACGTGCACGCTGTCTGTTGTGGACTATCAACTACTAATTAATTGCGTACGTATGTAGGTGTAGGTCAAGTGAAGACAGTGTATTTTTGGATGAATGTACAGTCACAATGTATGTTATAAATGCCTACTTTTTGTTACTCTGGTGGGCTGGGAATTCCAGGCAGTGTACTCACGTACCTACACCTAGCAACTTGGTGGTCAATCAGTCTGTTTTTCTATTTAAAATAGTGCGGCTGGATTTATGACGATCAGGCCGGCCTGATTCTCGCTCACGCCAGCGTTCGCCGCGCTGCCGCCGCCACACGCCATGCATAGCTATATATTTATTTCGGGAGGGCACAAATCGCCTCCCCAAGAAGTTGGAAAATGGAAAATCTAAAAAATGGAAAATGCTTCCCCACAATTTGGAAATTAGGAAAACATGCACAAGAACAACCATCACCAAAAAAATTTGCATATCGGTAACGCCGGCAAAGCGGAAACGTTCTCCGAACGTGAGTCCTCCTTCCGTTGCACCATCTATAAAGAATGGTTGGAAGTCGAGTCTGGATGTGCTTAATGCAATCGAAAACTGTCGAAATCATAACCGGCGATCGTTGCAATCGCTGCAATATGAAGTTAATCGAATTATGGGTGTGCGGCCAGCTATTTCAACCCTTTACGTCGCGTTCGTGGACGTAGTGAAAACAACTGAGCAGGGAGTCCGATTGCGAAAGGGGACCCGAGGCAGATTCCGGAAACCAAGGAAAGCAAGGATGTTAGTTCTTGCTCTTGTGAACTGTTCGTTTCACACAACAAAAATTTGGGAATTTCTTTTAGGCTGTTAGTGGATTGGATTTTCTGTTGTGATACAGTACGTATGTGTCGTTGGAATTGCGGCGACGCCGGGCCCTTTTATTAAGATTCCACAGTCTGACTTAACTGTACTGGACGCCGCACGCATAACGAGAAGAAAACGGGGAAATTGTAGTCATTTGTGATACTCCGTTTTCAATTTTCTTGTTACATTTTCGAATTTAGATTATGAATTGCTAGATATTTGATACCCGTGCATTTTTACACATACGTACGTATTTAATGGGGCTTGCTTTTTTCTTAAAGTTAAAGTGTTTTCTCTTTTTGATCAACACTGTGACTACGTACTGACCTGCCTGCAATTTAGAAATCGACTTCTGAGATCTATGCTCAAACATAAATAACCCGATTTACAGTCATAAACCCGACTCCGAATCTATGTTAGCTTAGATTTAGGTTTGTTGTCAGGCCACCGAAGGGCAGTGATGACAAGTAGATAAATGGGTAGCATCGTGGGATGGGAAGGCAAAGGGAGTCTGTGTGCAAGGCCACAGAATACGAGTTCTTCAGCTTTAGATGGCCAGGGATGGACGTGCACAAAGTAATATTTCTTACATTTTGACTTATTGAATGAAACAATTTTGCGACAAGCAATCGTTTCCAGCATGAGCTGTTGCGCTCATTTACTTAATTTTGCCCTTAGTTAGTACTGCTTATTTCTCTTCTCTTGCGATTTTCCAACTTTCCTACTTTGTGTAGGCGATTTGTGACATTAGAAAACCCGGAAACCATGTATGAACGAACAGGAGTCTTGGGCCTGCCACCACCGACTAGAACCAAACCTTTCCAAACGGGACACCCCTGATGTTTGTTTGTACCACCCCTCCGATTTTTCTAGGACTTAGTTAATACATGAAAATTGTTGAACTTGGTGTAAACCCCGATTTTAGCTCCATTCGAGCCCATTAATTTTAGGCATACATGGGCCGGGGGGTCTGGGGGTGTTTGCCTACCCCCCAGCTTGGGCTCGACGTACACCAGACCCCTCCCACCCACCCACCTGAAACAGACAGACTTCTTGCTGGACCTACCTACCCTACAGTACGTATGTGTCGTTGGAATTGCGGCGACGCCGGGCCCTTTTATTAAGATTCCACAGTCTGACTTAACTGTACTGGACGCCGCACGCATAACGAGAAGAAAACGGGGAAATTGTAGTCATTTGTGATACTCCGTTTTCAATTTTCTTGTTACATTTTCGAATTTAGATTATGAATTGCTAGATATTTGATACCCGTGCATTTTTACACATACGTACGTATTTAATGGGGCTTGCTTTTTTCTTAAAGTTAAAGTGTTTTCTCTTTTTGATCAACACTGTGACTACGTACTGACCTGCCTGCAATTTAGAAATCGACTTCTGAGATCTATGCTCAAACATAAATAACCCGATTTACAGTCATAAACCCGACTCCGAATCTATGTTAGCTTAGATTTAGGTTTGTTGTCAGGCCACCGAAGGGCAGTGATGACAAGTAGATAAATGGGTAGCATCGTGGGATGGGAAGGCAAAGGGAGTCTGTGTGCAAGGCCACAGAATACGAGTTCTTCAGCTTTAGATGGCCAGGGATGGACGTGCACAAAGTAATATTTCTTACATTTTGACTTATTGAATGAAACAATTTTGCGACAAGCAATCGTTTCCAGCATGAGCTGTTGCGCTCATTTACTTAATTTTGCCCTTAGTTAGTACTGCTTATTTCTCTTCTCTTGCGATTTTCCAACTTTCCTACTTTGTGTAGGCGATTTGTGACATTAGAAAACCCGGAAAACTTGGTGTACCACAGCGTACCGCACCTCCTCACCGTTTCCGTTTTTCTGGGGAGGCGATTTGTATACGCGGGTAATATGGATTCGGACCCCGGACCCCCGGACCCCCACCGAATTCGGACCCCCAGCCTGGTACGGAAAAATGGTTCTTAAGATTCGGAACCCCACCTCGGCCGTAGTTTAAATTACACGAAAGTTTATTTGCAAAATTTTGGGGCACATTTTTGGACACATCGGTTTCGGTACGCGGACAATTCCCCCATCCGCCGACCACCCTAACTTTTGGCCTCAATTTCAAGCTGGAATTCAACTTTCTTCCAGTACCAATTTTTACTTTATTTCTTCTATTTTGGTGTATGATCTCTGCTGTTCTTCCGGTACCAATTTTCACTTTATTATTTCTATTTTGGTGTATGATCTCTGGTGTTCTTCCGGTACCGATTTTCATTTTACTTCTTGTATTTTAGTGTATGATCTGTGCTAGTGCGTCTGGTCGCAAATTCTCTCTGGTAGATTGGAGTGCTGACGCAACTCTGTTCGGGCACTTTATACTTGACTCGATATTGCCATATGGTGTGTATTACATATTTCCTTGTGTAGCGTAAGTACGATAAATCTTTTTAAATACTTCGTTATTATTGGGTCTATATGCGCGCGTGCTGCTGTTGCTAAGTAAATTTATTTGAAATATAATTTAATTATAATTTACTTGTACTAGTAAATTTCTAAAAAAGTTACCGTAATTGAAATTATACTTATAATTTACTTAAGGCAAAAATTCACTTTTAATATAATTGAAATTATAATTTACTTACCAAATAATTTACCTGGATTAGTAAATTTCTAAAAAGTACAATTAAAAATATTATTACAATTTACTTAGCAACAATAGCGCGTACGAAACGAATATACTACTGTACTGTGGAACCAATGTTATGCTCCTTTCGAGCGAAAGAGATACAATGTAGTCTCGGTTAATGTGTTCAACAACGGCATTTCAATTCCCCGATACTATCAGGGTTCGTGCCGGTCAGGGGATTTAAAATTTGTCAGGGGATTTTGGGACTTATCAGCGGAAATTGCTGGCGTCACTACATAAAAACATGCATTCAGTAGGTTGTAGAAGCAGCAATGAAAGTGCATGTAATTCAGTCGATATCAGTGCGTTTTAGAAGGGTAATTTTTCAAAAATTTTCTCGCCCCGGTTGAACGGCCCAACCAAACCACTTCAAACAGTGGCGTATCCAGGGGGGTGTAGGGTGTGTACACCCCCCTTTGCGGTGGAGGTAGGAAGAAAAAGTCTGTCAAAAATAAGCGAAACTAATGAATTATGTACCAAAACTGTCTATTTTGTGCTCAGAATGCCTTTTAAATGCGTTTTTGAAGGCTAAATTTTCAAAAATTTCTCGGCCTAGTCGGGCAGAAGCCCGACCAGGCCACTTTAAGCTACTAAAACTTTTAATTTCTGTTGATTTTTAGCCTGGAATGTGTTTCAAACGCGTTTTTTAAGGCAAATTTTGCTAAATTTTCTTGCCCTGGTTTGGCAGCGGCCCAACCAGGCACTTTCAAAATTTTACACCCCCTTTTCCGAAATCCTGGATACGCCACTGACTTCAAACTACTAAAACTGTTAGTTGTATGCTCAGAGTGCCTTTCAAACGCAATTTTCAATATTTCCTCGCATCTGGTTGGGCAGGCAAAATCGGGGGAATGTCAGGGGATTTTGGATCACCAGATTGGCACGACCATGACTATGATGAGTTTTAGATTCATATATACAGTAGTAGCTCCCTCGCTAGCAAAGATTTCTAGCACAATTCTTATTCAGATTTGATGTACTTTCAGTGGAGCTCAGCGACAGAGTGAAGAAGCCAGTTTTTTTGCTCTCCTACCTGCCGTATGGTATTTCTGCTTACATTTTAATTATTTTTATCTGAGAAATACTTTGTTGTGCTCTATTTTTTTGCAAGTTTCTCTGTTTACTACAATGCTCAATGTTGACCTTCCGCTTTAACTGTTACGCAGCTTGTTTACTCACCACCAAGTCAAGCATTTTTGACAATTTCGTTTATCTGATGCTTAATTTATTTCTATGACGTGCTGTTTGCTGGGAAATACGTTGCGCAAAGTCATCACATAATGATCATATACGAACGAATTTACAGCGTTACAGTAATTGATGAAATCAGAGCTTAAAGAAACCGATTGCCGGCTCAATCCTACCTGGCAAGGCAAACTGCCTTATTAAATTTCACCCTAAAAGGGTGATCCTAACTCTGAACCTGCACCCAGCTAAGCCTGAACCTAAGCATCAGCTTGAAAACTGAGGCCTAAAGTTATGGTGGTCGGCGGATGGGGGGAATGGTCCGCGTACCGAAACCGAGGTGTCCAACAAATGTGCCCCGAAATTTGCGGCGCGTATATAAATCGCCTACCGGAAAAATCAATGCGGTACACACATGCGGTACACTGTGGTACACAATATTTTCGATGTCTAAAATCGCCTACTGGGAATCTGGAAACTTGGAAAGCTGCAATTGCGCAGTAAGGAAAAGAAATACTCAGCGCTAAATTGAAAAGAAGAAATTGTTTGAACCGAATCCAAACCCATCCAAAATCCAAAATGTTTCATCCAATCCAAAAAATCCAATCCAAAATGTTTGAACATCGACCCGCATCCAAACCAAGTGTCCTATACGTACATAGATTAAATTACACACTTCAAATCAATCTAAGTATACAACAAGAGCATACATGGGCCGGAAAAATAGTCAAAAGAGGGGTAGTCAAAATCCGGCCGAAGTTAGGGGGTGGGCAAACCTCTGCGGACCCCCCGCGGCCCATGTATGAACGAACAGGAGTCTTGGGCCTGCCACCACCGACTAGAACCAAACCTTTCCAAACGGGACACCCCTGATGTTTGTTTGTACCACCCCTCCGATTTTTCTAGGACTTAGTTAATACATGAAAATTGTTGAACTTGGTGTAAACCCCGATTTTAGCTCCATTCGAGCCCATTAATTTTAGGCATACATGGGCGGGGGGGTCTGGGGGTGTTTGCCTACCCCCCAGCTTGGGCTCGACGTACACCAGACCCCTCCCACCCACCCACCTGAAACAGACAGACTTCTTGCTGGACCTACCTACCCACCCACCTAAAAAATAACCTAAAAGTAGCAAACTGCGACGAACTGTTGATGGTTCCGATATGTAAATTATATGCATCTGGTGACGATGGTCCGCCTTCTTGTGCATATTTACTTGGTTTGCACTTTGTTGGGGCGACGTTTCCATTTTCCGTATTACACATTTTTGCAGCTTTCCAAATTTCCGAATTTTTGGTAGGCGATTTATGTCCGCCCGGAAATTTGCAAATAAAACGGCGTGAAATTTAAACTACGGTCCCGGTGTGGGGTTCCGAATCCATAAACCGTTGTTTCCATACCAGGCTGGGGGTCCGAATTCGGTGGGGGTCCGGGGGTCCGGGGGTCCTAATCCATATTACCTATACGCGCCTATTTATTTTTATTAATTATGAAGCTAAAGCGTCCTCCCCTCCTTTCTCTTATTGATTGTTTTCTTTCTGTTTTTCATGTAAATTTTATCTACCTCTTGTTCTATGTTGTTCGATCGGCCGTTCGTTATCGTTGTTTTTGTTGTTTGTTACATTGATTGACTGAGTTTATTAATTTGTTGAAAAAGAAGAATAGAAAAAAAAGACACAATTATTATTATTATTAATTGTATCGGGTCACTCAGGTGTAGCTGGGCTGGGGGAAATCAGGAACCGATCCCAAACAGAAATTAATGTTTTAAATGAAATGATCATAATTTATAATAATAATCATCGATCATCGATTATTTTTGGCAAAATTACAAAATTTCAAAATCGTCCAAGTATGATCATGTCATATAGGTATCATTTGAAAGCCCTTCGCCTGACGAGTCTAATGATCGCTACATAAGCGTAGGCCACGCACCGGGGAGCATGTTATGCCAAATATAAAAGTACCCCGAGAGGGACGCATCAGTATTATTTATAGGCAGCACGCTCCGGGGGCTGTTTTAGTTAGTTAGTTCAGTACGTTGTGTTAGTTACAGTAAGCCATGCTGAAGGTTTTTGCAGTCCATTGCATACATGATACTGGGCGGCTGGGCGCCCCGCTCGCTCGCTCGCTGTACCGGCACCATATATGGTACCCACACGTTCGGGGCCTGTGGTGGTACCATATATGGTACCAGACATGGGCTAGCATTTCGGCTGAGCGTGTGGTAAATTTCCGAATCCTGAGGGTGGGTAGCGGCGTCTTAGGGAGGGTTGAGGGGATGGTAAGCTAAAAAGTCCGATTTTTTACTGAAATTAAGGTTTTTAGGCTTATTTAATAGGTTAAAATGAGCTATTCTGAGGTCATTTACTTATCTAGGCATGCTTTTATCATAATTTTCTATATCAAAATTCTTCCTAAAAATTCCTGAGGGGCGGGGTAGCGGCGGCCTGAGCCGTACCTTCGCATTGGTACCGGTACCGGTACCAAATATGGTATCACTCTGGTCATATTTCGTACCATATATGGTACCGGTACCCATGGCCATGGGTAGGGGTGCCACATATAGGGTACCACCACAGTCGCCGAACGTGGTACCACCCTACCCTAGGTACCGGTACCATAAGTGCCTGACTGTAGTAAGAAATTAACAAATTTTTGACAAAGACGCCATCAACTGCTCCTGACCTTCAGTTTATTAGTTTATTATAGAACTGTATCCTCTCTACTTGTGTCAACAGACAGACTGCCTTGTCTTTTCATATCGACTGAGAGGATGAAGCCGAGGTCTCCTCAGCAGCAGGAGGAGGGCGGGAGCAAGAAGCTGGAGCTGGGAGCGCTGCTGAGCAAGGCGCTGACTCGGGAGGCAGACTGGCCCGACAAAGACGAGTTGCTGGACATTCTCTACTGGAGCAGACAATTCCTCTCCGCCATCATCGGACTGCTCTGGGCCGTGGTCCCCTTGCACGGCGTCCTCGCCCTCCTCCTCTATCTGGCCATCAGCACCGTCCTTGGACATGGCTACGTCACTTTGTATCAGAGGGTGGACGAGGAGACACTCGGTAACTTTATCTTTACTCTCTCTCTAAGCTGTTGAAGGATCCGATCCGATGTGCGGGAGGCCTTGCGTCCTACGATCAGACCTATGTGGTCCATTTGGCGTCCCCCCGTGGTTCGTCATCTCGGACGTTTCCTTTCTATCACTGCCAGCCACTCTAGCCATGCTGTTGGGCGCCAGGTACTAAGAGAGTGCCTGGCGCTTTGATGTCATGGTGATGTCGGCTCGGTGCGCCCCTGGTGTGAGAGAGGCCCCCAGGCTTAGTCGGTTTCCATGGACAACTCCTGACGTCCTTGATCTTCTCCAATGTGGCTTGCTTTGGAGTGGCTTCGGTGCAACGGCAGATCCAGTCGGTTCCCATTTTACCTACTCGCTGTCGCCAGCTTTCGGTGGCCTGGCAGGAGCTTTGTGCCGACGACCAACTCTTTGCGGCAAGAAACTTGCCTAGCCGAGAGGATGAGCGCACGACGTCGCGCACAGTGGCTTTGCAGCCTAAACCACTACACCAATAGAATAATAGCACTTCATCTGTCGTAGCCCTGAGACAGTTTGTATGATTCCTATTTGTGTCCAAATACCCCATCCAATGCCGATTAGGATCCTAAAAATCTGTATTGTTCTATGCATAATTAGTCTCAGGAAGCCCTGTTGCGCCAAGCAACAAAAAGTGAACAAAATTTTTGCGATAATTTCTTTCATACATACATTTAACACGCTGAAGGGGGTCTGGGCCCGGTCGAGGGTTCTGACTGAGCCAAAATTCCTTGGGTTGATGATAGCATCCGAAATGAAGATAAGATGATATGGGGTCACGAAATGGACATGTTGGTCGAATCGTAGGGCCGTACTAGTAAAGTTTAAAGTAAAGTTTACTACGTCCAGTAAACCAAAATAAATATCAGTCAGGACGATGGGTGGGCTGGGCCGTTCGTCCGGCTACAAAGCCCTACCCTTTATGTACTTATCGAATTTTAACTCAGATATCTTTATACGAAAACCATTGAGTGTGCGTATATTGACAACTTCCGTAGGCAATGCATTCCAAATAGTTACAACTCTATTAGAAAAAAAGCTCTTAGCTAAATCCAAACGTGTATACCTACAATACAACTTTAAATTATGCCCTCTAGTTCCCACCACAGGTGCAAACTGAAAAAAGCTCTCCACCGGCACATCCACCAAACCATTGATGATTTTGTAAACCATTATTAGGTCACGTTGTATGCGTCGTTCTTCTAAGGATTTTATATTTAGTGTTTTTAAACGTTCTGGATAAGTCAGAAATTGCAACCCAGGCAAACGACGGGTAAACAGACGCTGCACTCTCTCCACAAGATCAATATCTTTCAAAAAACAGGGATTCCAAACCTCAGTTGCATACTCTAATTTGGAACGTACAAATGATTGGTAAAGACGCAACAAGAACCAACGGTCACGCGATTGAAAAGTTTTATAGATCAAATTTATCATCTGAAATCCTTTTGCTGCAATCCTTTGGCAGTGCAATGAAAACTTTAGATCATTTGAAATTGTAACTCCAAGGTCGACTATGTTGCGTACAGCAGGAATCAATACATTATCCAAATGGTACTCTGTTTCAGCATTACCGTAACCCAAATGCAGAACTGAACACTTTTGAAGGGCTACAGCCAGCTGCATTTCGGTAGCCCAGGTATATACGTTCCTTAAATCTGCTCTCAAGGAATCATTTATTTGATTACTTTCAACCGCAAAATAGATCTTGGCATCATCAGCATAAAGTTTTAGCTGAGAAAACTTTAACACTATTTCAAGATCATTTATATACACTAAAAACAAGACTGGTCCAAGTAAGCTACCTTGCGGGACCCCTGATTTAACATCACATTCAGATGAAAGTTGATTTCCCACTGAAACTAGCTGTCTGCGATCCGTTAAATACGCCTCTATCCATTGTAACATGCCACCAACAACCCCAAACGTTCTCAGTTTTTTAATCAGTTTAGGATGAGATACACTGTCAAAAGCTTTTGCTATATCCAGATAAATTATATCTATAGTTTGTTTCTTTTCTAAAGCTAAAGTCCAATCATGAAGGCATGTCAAAAGTTGAGTTACAGTAGACCGTTTGGCCAAGAAACCATGCTGAGCATCTGTAATTAATTTATTTGCTTTCAAATGCTCTACCAGTTTTTCACGTATCAAAGATTCCATTACCTTACTACTGGAACACAAAAGACTAATTGGACGGTAATTTTTTACATTAGATAAACTACCCTTTTTGTGCAACGGAATTATTTTAGACTTTTTCCACTCATTTGGTAACGTACTAGATGCAAAAGAAAAACTGAAGATTCTTTCTAAAGGTTTGGCTACGACACTTGCTAGATTCTTAAGAAAAAACTGTGGAATTTCATCCACACCTGCTGACTTTTTGGGCGCAAGTTTAATTAGGTGGTCATAGACAGTTTGCCATTCAAAAGACATCGAGCTCAGTTGAACATTAACCCTGCAGTTAGGTAGCAGAAGACTATGACCGTCATCCTCATTAAAAACCGACCCAAAAAATCTATTAAACTCTTCAGCTTTCTCCTTTTCTTTAGATAGAACAGTGTTATTTTCTAGCACTAAGGGAGGAATTTCGGATCTAGTAGTCAGACGAGATTTAACGAACCGCCAGAAGCAAGTATCAGAATGGGAGTCGAGCACTTTCCTTTCCTGAGTATATTCATCACGACGTTTCAAACGACGTGCTTCACGCGCTGCTTGCAACCATTTTTGGTAGCGTTCTGGAGTACGATTTTTTCTATATAAACAGTGAAGACGTTTCTGCCTCCTGTGTAAACTTCGAGTATCGAAAGACCAGGAAGTAGTATGTTTTTGATGAAATTCACACAAGGGCACATACTTTTCAATGCATGAGTTCATTAACTCCCAGAACTTGCGCCAAAAAGCATTTACATCAGCACATGAATCAAAAAAGTCATACCAGTTTATATTGTTCAACTCTTCAAAAAAATTTTCATAGTCTGTTTTTGCAAAATTTCTAAACGTCTTCTTTTCTAATTGTGGTCCTAAAGTAAAAGGCCCTATCAAACCATGCACACCAAAGTGATCAGAGCTACCCAAAGGACCTGCTACTTTTACATTCGCGACCAAATTTGGTTCGTTTGCAAACACCAAATCAAGAATATTCCCTTTTTCATGTGTACACTCGTGTACATACTGTGTCATTCCAGCTTCCATAGTAAAATTGAGAAAGATATTATCTGCACCAGAGAGGGTAACTAGGGATGGCCAAAGCACGGTCGCGCCGCGCCGAATAGAAAATACAAAATCACAGGCAAAAAGTGGTCCAAAACCGATTTTATAACTTCAAGCGCAAATGCTTTTTTGTGTTCCGTTATTGATAGCGGGATGTGATGTATTTATATGAAACAGAGTGTGAGCTATCGAATAAGATGCATTTTGAATCATAATTCGGCCGTTAAAGGGCATTTTCCTTTCGAAAACTGAACTCGTCGTTTTTCAATGGCCATTTTCTGCTAAAAGGAGAGTTGATTCAAATTTTGTTCAACCGGATTTAAAATCAGCGCAACTCGTTACCTATATAGCACCGCTTTTTTTCTTTCCGCACTTCGGCATGGTCCCCACAAATTTGATTCTTTCTTAACTACTGAAAATGGGCATTTTTGTGGATTTTTTTCATGTTCCTCGTTCTTGTGAAAAAACGACGAATTCGGCTCAAGATGTTCAATCGGTTCCGTGTACAGTAGACTTCAGACTTTCGAATGATATAAGAATTTGCTCTCTGCTCTTTGCCGTTAACCCCACAAACGATGTTGAAGTTTCTGTAACCCTAAATTTTTGCCATTTCAGGCTTTTATTGTACCCAACACTTGCAATCATACTTTTTTGCATTAATTTAGCTGGGCGACGAATATTCACATCTTTCTAGTAGATTTTAAACAATCAAGTTGGTTTCACCTTCGTAACACGCGCCATAGAAAATCAGCCACCGCTGGGACGGCGACCAAGTTAAAAACACTAATTTACGCGATTTGATCCATGCGGCTGTTTTGAACCCGCATTTCTCCAATTCTTCATGAAATTATGTGCGGTTTTTTGCGTAAATAATCGCATCCGGTCATGCTATTGCCGTTTTAGCGTAAATTTTGCTTGTAGCGCGAGTTATTCAAATCTGTTGCCCATAATTAAAAATGGTACCAAGTGCGCCATACAAAAGCTCTTCGCAGACGGACGCTTTTAGATCGCATTTTTCTAATTTTTCATAGAATCAAGTGCGGTTTTTTGCGTAAATTATCGCATCCGGTCATGTTATCGGCGGTTTTAGCATAATTTTTTTGCTGTAGCGTGAATTTTTGAAAACCATTGGCCATACCTAGGGTAACGTCAGTTTCATTCCAATGTATTGCCGGGTAATTGAAATCACCAAAAACTACAATAGGGTGGTTATCTGTCAAAAAGCGACCCAAATGATCAACAAGAGCATCAGTGGACGAGTGGATACTTGCAGAAGGTGTACGATAGTAAACTGCAAGTCTCACAAAAGATCGGTTTGTACCTGGTAGATACAAGTCGACCCATAAAGACTCAAAAAACTCAGTACTATCTTTCTGAACCAAAAGCACTTCAAACATTTTAGGAATTAGTAAAAGTACTCCGCCGCCACGGCCCAGCCGCACCTCATCGTCCGACCTAACAACAGAATGAGTACGTAAAATGTCACTAAATAGGAAATGCTCATCGCTACTACACAGAAATGTTTCCGTCACGGCAATAACAGCCTCCAGATGTTTAGAGCAGACAAAAGACAATTCCGTTAATTTGTTCGTAATACTACGAGCATTAAAAAG
Source organism: Sabatieria punctata (assembly GCA_030248155.1). Taxonomy (NCBI): domain Eukaryota; kingdom Metazoa; phylum Nematoda; class Chromadorea; order Araeolaimida; family Comesomatidae; genus Sabatieria; species Sabatieria punctata. The sequence continues at coordinate 14,127 of JASANB010007867.1, forward strand.
TCGGAACTTCATAAACATCTGTTTGCTTGTCAGTTTACCGGACGTACCTAGTTTGACCGTTTCGGGCGTTCAATAATCTGTCCGTGTCTGATTATCAAGTCTTTATGCTCAGTCTCGCGTCTCTGCTTCAACTCCTCCCGCAGTTTTTTGTCGGCCTGGCGCTCTAAGTACGTAAGATCGGGCCGCACAAAACTCTTGTAGCCCTTCTCGTTGGCAAGCTCTGGGTCGCGCTGCATAATGGAACTGGCCCCTTTCAGAAATTTCTGCCGGTCTCCACCGGTGTGTTTCTTGAAACACACCTTAATCACACGCGTTTTTTGGGACCGAGCTCCGTCACGAAAGACTGCGTCTACAGAATCAGGTGAAACAGAAAGTTGCTCACAGATCGTGTCCACCTTACTGCGATCCACTTGAGACTGGTCTGCATCGGTGCGCTCACGTTCCGGCCAGCCAACAATGACCAAATTGTGCCGGTTCTCTTGTTTCTCCATCTCATCACGCACCACAGCACGAGCCGCCTCGGTAGCGGCCCTGGTTGCAATCTCAGTCAGCTGTCCCATCAAAGGGCCGAGCGCCTCAACCGTAAGACCGCCTGGTGGCAGAGGTGGCGGTAGAGAGTAATTCAGACGATCTTCCACGCTTTGCAGACGGTGTTCGGCTTCTCGCAAAGCACCTTTGGTCTCGGCTAGCTCCTGGGCAATTGTCTTTAGTGAGGGCGCATTGCAGACACCGCACACAACGAAAGACAGGTCGGATGAAAAGTACGACAGCGCAGCATCCTTCAGAGAGTCAATCTGTCGAGTAGTGGCGCTGCCCACATTGAACTTCTTGCCGACCACACATTCGATGCAGACAGATTGGTCGCAGTAGTCGCAGATAAGACAGTCGTAATTACCACTCGGCAATACCCGAAATTGTTGGCGACAATTCACACATTCCTTTTGTACTTGAGAATCGTTTGTACTAGCAGAGCCTTTCCTCAAAACGGGTGATCGAGAGATAGACATTGGACAGGTATATTAGTAATAGGCACAAAAAGCACTGCCCAACACACAATTGACGTGCCGCAGCGAGGCCTCTAAACACGGCCGCTCGCTGCCAGGTCAGCGGCACACTCTAACTCACAGGCTACAGGCTCCCCCCACTATATCGGATCGAGCCAAAATTCTAGGGAGGGGTTGGGCACTAAAACGCTCAAAAATCGCAATTTTTCGGCTAGCTATCGTCAAACATCGCTAATTTGGGTTGAAATACAGCTAAGAGTGCTGTTTTACAGGCGATTTTGGCAATTTTTGTGTTTGCTAAAAAAATTACCAGAAAAAATTGGAGCGGGGTCGGAAAAAGTCGTCTCGTGGCGGGGTGGTCCGGCCTAAGCCGGGGGGCTGACCCACCTGTTATACATGTAGGATTTCTTATAGTGGTCGGTTTTCTAAGGAGCACAGCACTTGCAGCTAGCTTTGTTTCTTCGTAGCTGAAAGGAAAGATCAAATTTTCTAATAATAATAAGTTTATTGGCACATAGTACTAGGAGGAGAGAAAAGAATGCTTGAAACCTGCACGGTTCCAAGCTCTTCGCACTTACTCAAGCCGCAAAGCAAATTTTGGTATTGTTTCTGATTGAGTAAAGGCTCGAGGATAGGTGGATGCGAGTTGTTGATTTGATAACAATTTTTCTATTATTTATGGCCTTCTAAACTCTAGCCTACTGTTAGTTGAGTTTGCTTCGTTTTTAGTCGTTTTCGGCACTCCAGCAGTGGCTTATCTATAGTTGTTTTATCAAGAGCACATTAGGCTATTAGTAAAGCCACACTTCCTGTTTGTTAGAGCGTCTGCCAGTCAGTGCACTTTAGTCTTTCTTGGCAGCTAACCTTTCGCTAGAGCATTACTAAGTTCGGACTGGGCGCTCAATATTTTCTGTTCATCTTCCACCTGTGTTATGTCTATGCTATATTTGTTTGCACTTGCTTATTTGAGTCTTAAGCGAACAAAATGCTTGTTGGCCAACAACTAACGTCATACATGTAACAGGATCTGCCCCCACCCGACTTAGGCCAGACCCCCAACCGCCTCCTCTTCGGCGGATGAGCTGTTACATGTATGGCTAACGTATAACGGTTAATATAAGCGGTGAATTCGACTGCTGGTGCACTGAGTGCGCATGAAAAAGCCTGTTTCATAAATATTTCTAAAGCGCGAGAGCAGCCATTAGACACTGCAGTGTGCAATTTGTCATTTTTCACTAGAATTTCGATGTCAAACCAGACGAGGGCAAATGGGGGCTGAGGGGGTTGACTCACCTTATGCCCTGACCTACTCCCTCCTCAGCCATCCGCTACCCCTCAGATATTTTTTGGAAAATCTTTGTATAGAAAGTTAGATAAAAGTTGCCTAGAATAGGTGTAAACGAGCTCAGAATAGCTTATTTCAACCTATTTTAACGAAAAATGACGCAAAAAACCTTGATTTTAGCCGAAAATCGGACGTTTTTGCTTACCATCCGCTCAACCCCTCCTACCCCGCTCAGGAATTGAAAATTCTAACCCCTCAGCCGAAATGCTAGCCCATGTTTGTGTCAAACTATAAAAAGCGAGGCGCTCCGATTATTGGCAGAGTTTGAGGCGTATTAATAAATTGGCAGTGTTTCAGGCGGTTTCTGGGAGATAGCCAAAGAAGGATTCGGCTCGGCGTTCGCAACCTTCATGATCTGTTGGATTGTCGGCTATTCGGCGCTGCACTTTAGCTAGTCGCCGCTCCATTCAGATTTTTTCGCATCGGCTTTCCATCGGCCGCACTCGTTTCGGTGCTGGCGGTGCGAACTTTACCAATGTGGAAACTTCGCTGTCGTATCGATCGATCACCTTCACCTTGATTTTGCCTCATCTCCTGCTCAGTGTTCAGATTGCTGATTGGGTTTTTAGTGTCCTGCAGGCTGCCAAAGTCTTTTTATATACAAATGAGCGACCGTAAAACACTGACTGCCCGATCTAAATCTGCATACATCGTTCCTAAGGCGTATTCTTGCTCTGAACACAAAATGTCGGTCGCCGTGTTGATTAAACGTCGGCGGTGTAAAAGAACGGCATAAGCAATCCGGTATTATTCTCGTTGTTTGTACTCAAACAAAACACTATCATTTAGAAAAAATGGCCGCCTAATAAAGTTGATCAAAATTATAAGATGATTTTGGTTTGAGTTTTGACGGCGGGCGAAGATATCGCTGCGGCGGGTTGACGCGTCATACATACTTTAAACATGTCAGCGACCGACATTTTTCGACTCGAGGATGAATATGCCTTTAAAATCCGTGTCGTAGGCTATGTTTTTACTGAAAATTGTGTGATAAATTTTCGACGAACAATGTTTCGTTTGGCTTTTAATCTTTATTGGTTATGTCCTGTTGTACTTTGTTATACTGCATTGTTTGCTCATCCAAGCCCCGAAGGTGAAAGTAGGGATTTTTCAATGTTCCTAGCGGTCCCCTTGAAAATTTTACAGACGCCCTAGCCCGCCTGTATCAGGAGGACCCCACCACCAACGATTTTTATGATATGCAAAATCTGAGTTGATATGACAAAGTAAACTTATCACACATGTAATAGGTCATTTGGGGTTGGGGGTCTGGTCCCAAATTCTAGGGAGTGGTGGACACTAACAAACACTTAAAAATCGCAATTTTTCGGCTAAAAATCCTCATTTCACCTAAAATAAAACTAAAAGTTCTGTTTTACAGGGGTCTCAATTTTTGTGTCTGAAGTTGTAAAAACTCGCAAAATTTGCTAGAAAATTACTTGCCAAAAAATCGCAGGGGGGGTCGGAAAAATCGTCCCGAGGGGGTCTGGCCTAAGTCGGGTGGGACGCAGACTCCCTGTTACATGTGTGAAACTTATTAAAATGAGCTGTTTTAGCCGTATTTGAGCCCAAACAGGGCGTAAATTCAGACTTTCATCGATTTTTTAGTACTGCCCGTCAGCGGATAACCTGTTAGTATTATTGTGCAGTGTAAAATTGGTGCGGTGCCCAGTTTCAGGTATGACGCGGGTATGACTGCTCCCTGGATGTTTGGCTTTAGTTTGTTGTTTCTTGCCGAGCTTGCGCTTTGTTTGGAAGACAAAGGTAGGTCAGTGTCGTTGTTTTGTTAGAGATCGGTTGTATTTGTTTAGTTCTGAATCAGAAAGTGGTATTTTTGATCTTGTCTCAACCCAACCCCGATTATGACGAGAGAAAGGCCTTTGAACTGAAAGCTGACTTGCTTAAACAATCCAACCAATTGGGACAGACTGAGGTCAGAACTTTGTAGTCTAGCGATTTTGAAAGGGCGAACATCGATGTAGAACACAAGTACCTAATGGACGAACACATTTTACAGTTAAACTATTTTGAAGTCAGGCGAACACTGACCTTTTTGTTCGCATGCACTCTAAACAGATTATGTTTGCCTGGAGACCCTGAACAACACAAGCACAAGAATATCTTTTATTCAGTAGCTTTTGTTGGCTACGCTGATTAACTGTTGGCTTTGTTTCAGATTCCCACTGTATACATTAGTCACCAGAGTTTCCCGGATGTTTTCGGCGCCTGGGCAGTGTGGCCGGTGCTGAAGAAGTAAGAAGAGTTTGTCTGTCAGCAAAGGTGAGAAGTTGGTCTGTTTATAGATTAACCTCAAAAGTAGGTGTTGACCCGAAAGAAGAGCCGTATTGGCTGTTTGTGTGCGAAAGTGACACCTCAATTCGACTGGAACCTCTACTTACTCTGCTTTCTGGTTACAATCCGTCAGAGCTCCACTTTCTGGGCCATTCATTGGTTGACCGATCTCCCACTGTCATTCATCACTATGCATCTCCGGACCCGGGCAAGCCGCCCTTCTACTATCCGGACTTTTCGGCCGGATTCGCTATCACTGGACAGCTGGCAAAGCAGTATGCATCCTTTTTTATTTCCTGCTAGCAGTAAGGACAGCTTAAAAAGCTCGAATTTTCTGACCAAACTTATGGGAGTGGGTTAGCTGAATTATTTCTTTAACCCTTTCCAATTCACCCTTGAGGCCATAAGAGGGGCGTCTGCCTCCACCCAACTTACGCCAGACCCCCGGAAGCCCCCCCCCGAGACGATTTTGCCGACCTCCCCTCCCCCTCCGATTTTTCTGGCCAGTAATTTTTTGAGCAAATTTTTGCGACTTTTTGCAATTTCAGACGGGGAGGTGTTCGGCGGTGTTTGTTTGAAAACTTGTTTGATTTTCTCATTTATAAATGAAAAAGCCGGAGGAGGGCCCGGAGGTGGTCTTGGCGGTCCTAAAAGTAAAAAAGTCGCCTATTTTGCATTAAAAACCGTTATACCTAAGGCTCCGGCCCATATGGATTTGTGTAGTATTTTTATATAAACGACAAAAATTGCTTTAAAAACGATGGCTTTACTACACAGTAATTGGTTCTATAGACCAGCAGAACAATGCTTGGAAAGGTTTAAGAGTAACCACTGAACAAGTTTTTGCACATTTTCACATTATTATTGATTCACTCAAGTAGCAGTAAAATGCTTTCTAAAGCTGAATTTTGCCTCATCTCCCCAGTGAACTGACTTTCTGTTTGCACTCTACTTGTACGTGTGTGTGTAAGGTGTACGGTTTAGACTGGTCAAGTACGTAACGGTGGCAAGGAAATTCAGTGACTTCGCAATCGATGCTAAACACGAGGTAGGTTAGGTTGCAATCACATCTGAACCAGGTTTCTCGTTGCCCTGCGGTGTTAAACCCTAATTGACCGGCCGGCTGCAAAACCTGCTGTCTTCCTCCGTTTGCCAGCCCTAAGTGCGCAGGTTTCGTTAAATTATCGATCGTAAATTTAAAGCAGTCAACTCTACCGTCCACCACTATATCTAATATCAGTGGGAAACATATACGTATATACATACATGTACTAGGGGGTTTGGGGGGTTACCCCCCCTGCTGGAAAGCCCAAACCCCCCCTCACCCCCCCCCCCCCCCGAGACAGGTTAAGGGACCCCCCCCCCCCCGACCAAAAATACAAGTGGTGGTAGTGGCTCCAGTATTAACAAACTGGGTCAGAAATCACTAATTTTTAGCCAAAAATTCACTTGAAAAGCCTTTGGAAACCGAATTTGGCGTTTCCACTGCTGATATTTAAGAAAAATCGGTGTTTTTGGAAGCTCTTTTTGTCATTTTTTGCTTGTTTTTAGCTTTAAAACGCTATTTAGCAGCTTAAAATAGCGATTTTTAGCGTCCTTACTGAAAAAAACGTGCTAAAAACGCATTTCTAGGCGTTTTGGAGCTTTTTGAAATTTGGGACCCCCAACCTGGGCGAAACCCCCCCTCGACCCCCCACCTGAGGAAACCCCCCCTACCCCCCTCCCCCAGGTCGGCCCGGAGCTGTTACATGTATGCGTATATATTTAAGTATTTGTGCTGAAACATAAATACTGTTTGTTTCTGTGGAAGGGGAGTGGTTTAGGTGCGGTTGCCAGCCCGCCAGGTTGGAGCTCAAAAGTTTTGCCCAGAAAGAGGTCTAAAATTTTGAAAGGCCCCT
>JASANB010007868.1:0-23104 GCA_030248155.1 Sabatieria punctata
AGTTGACACAAAGCCCAACCAAGGCAGTCGAAAGTCAGCAATGGCAAGTAAATAAATGGGGACCAAGCCGGCGCTGTCTAGCACCCACTGACAGCAAAAGGGGAGGGTTGTTGTTAATTGTCATTGCCAACCTAAATCAGGGAGCCATCAGGCAGACATGTTAAGTGGGGGGGGGGGTGGCGGAATCTGCCGGCATGGCGTGCGTTGGACATCCCTATGGCCCCAAAGTAAAACCCTAAAACAGTTCCGCCCAACTCCCTCTGGGTAGCCAGCAATGGTTCTGGTTCTCTCTGATGGGGCCATTTTCCATAGTAAAACTCGAAAACACCCCTAACGGAAATGGGCGTTTCTCAGAGGGCCGAGTTAGCTGAGACACATACTATCCAGCGTTCGAAAGCTCACATCATGGGCAGACTAACAGAAAGAAACTAATACCATGCAAGCATCACAGAAAAAGCAACTGCACTAAATGACCAGAAAGCTGCTCTAACTAACACCGAATCTTTGGGGGCGTGTATTAAAATTATGTAATGGAATGGGGGCGGGAGGTTCGCCAAATGACTACTAATCATTACGGTTGGGGAGGGGGTTGGCGACTTAAGAGCCGGTCTCTGACAGCGTCGACCCTGTCTCCCATGCCCTATTGAGAGTTGAAATTTTGACTTTCACCGATTCCGCCCAAATTTGGTGTGGTAGTAGCATCTGATGAGTTATACTGGACCTGCAAAGATTAGTTCGATTCAACGCTCCAGAGTGGAATAATGCGTTCTGGAAATTTTCGCTCCTTAACTATGGGACGAAAAATTTGGAGCTTATTTTCTCGGGAATTAGTGCGAGTTGTGAACTGATATTTGGGGATTTTACTAGTTGCTTGTATGTCTCTGAAACACACTACTTACATCTACAAATTTCGGAAAAAAATTATTTTCGAGCCCCTTTGACCCCATAAAACCCCCCAAAATACCCCCTGCCTGCGCTTTTTTATTTCAGAACTTTGTAGCGCTATTATTTCTGCATTTATTAGTGTAGCCAAATTTTGGCATTTGGGCTGCGGAACAACGTCATTTTTGGCCTCAAAGAAATTTTATCCAGTCAGAAAACTGCACAGGTTGACCCAAAAATACAGGAATTTACTTCCAGCCTTTGATTGAGAAGTCGGATCTTTTAGGTTTCGGTCTCATTTGAAAGAGCGCGCCCTGGCCGATCGAACAGTTGGTCGCCAGCCAAAAACAAACCACACAGTCCGGTACTGAAAGAGTCTATAATGAGCACGTTCAGCACATAGCGCTTTTCTTCTCTTTTTGAGTTTTTAAGAGCCAGTTCGCGAGAGAATCGACCACGTATGTATGTATGTATGTATGTATGTATGTATGTATGTATGTATGTATGTATGTATGTATGTATGTATGTATGTATGTATGTATGTATGTATGTATGTATGTATGTATGTATGTATGTATGTATGTATGTATGTATTGAAGAGTTTGATAGTTTGAGTGAGTGTTTGTATTAGCGAGTTACCGAGCAGTTGTGTGTGTGTGTGCGTCTGAGTGTGTGCGTGTGTTGTGTACAAGAGCTACTAGTAAAGACTCTCAACTCCGTTTCATTGGTACCGAGACCCGGGAGACCACCTTCATTCCATTCTACTACCAGTTCAAGTTCTACTACCCAGCTTCTCTGTTTCCAATTCTTGGTTCAAGTGTTCCTCGGTTCCGTGATCATCAGGCACAGCCGTGCCCCATCCGATGCTCACATGATGACACCTACCTTTCATGAATCCCTCCGACTTCTACGAGAACAAAACCAGCGTGATCTCGAACAGCAACGGCAATGGTGGATCGAACAACAGCAGCGTGATCGCGAGCACCAGCAGCGCCTTGACCGTATGTTCGACCAGTACCTGTCTCAATGCAACAAGGCTCCTGTGAAAGAGGAAGCGGCTTCGTGTTCTGGCAGTTTGGATGTCGCAGTCGGCTCATTAAACACTCCCTTCACTGGGTTAATGGTCGATCCTCCTTTCTGTGGGCATTCTCCTATCAAGTCTGATCTCTACATCCCACTGTCCTTTGGTCACTATCTTTTTCCGGCTCTCATCGACACAGGCGCTGAGGTCAATATGTTGAGCAGTCCTGTAGCACAACAGACTCAAGACTATTGGTTGCAGTACATCCCACAAAGTCATATCGTTTCATCTGCGTTTGGCGATTCATATCTTTGCGATGTGGTTCATCTGACCGTTTCGACTGACACTCACCACTGCCCTAGCATGTCTTTTGTAGTGAATCCGGCGATCGAGGCGTCTGACCAGGTCATTCTCACAGAAGCAAGTGCAGCACGATTAGGTTTTAAGAGCCACATTTTATAAAACCGGGGCAGGTCGGCGAACATGAAAAATTCTGACCTATAGTTTTTATTTGATAAATCGATAGGTCTATGGTAGAAAATAACACACGAGAAATATTTTCACTCGACTGTCACTAATATGCAAATTAGGGCCAAAAACGTGTTTTTCCAGCCAAATTCGGTGTTTCTTTTATTTCTCCCGCATGCGTTGACGGATCGGGCTGATATTTTCAGTAATAATGATAGGTATATTGAGTGTTGTACCCATAAAATTTGAAGAGGATCGGCTAAGGTTGAGCTCGCAAATTATATTTTTTTGGATTCTGGTAAAAAATCGAATTTTGCAAAAAAAGGTACATCGAAATTTTCGACCAAACTTTCAGTGTAGGTTACTTAAGTGTCCCTCAAAGTAAGCCTCTTTTCCCGTTTGTGGACTTTGTCTCTGTTTCGAGAAATTAGTGTTCGAATTTTCATCCACACGTTGGTGGAAAAAAACCGGAATTTACTTCCAGCTTTTGTAAGAGCAGACAGATCTTTTAGCGTTAGGTCTCGCTTGAAAGAGCGCGCAATGGCCGATCGATTGGTTGGTCGCCGGCTAGAAACAAACCACTGAGTCGGGTACTGTAAGAGTTTAAAGTCAGCGAGTCGACCACACTGCAATATTTTTCATGTTTTGAGTTTTATCATGTTGTTATCATGACTTTTGCCTCAAATTGGGATTGAAAAGAGTACGTAAACTTTGGAGAAAGCTCAGCATGCCTCTAGTAAACTATTTTGAGGCAAAAACCATATCAAAAAAGGAGAAAATCGCAGTATGCTAACTGAACTCGCCCACCTTAAACTCTTCGAATACCCAACTCAGTGATTTCTTTTTGGTCGATGACAACTCAATCGATTGGTCCTTTGCGCGTTCTTTAAAATGAGGTTCAGAGCTAACAGATCCGTCTGCTCCAACGAAATGTAAAGGTAAATTCGGGTCATCTTGTTTTTGGTTAGAAATTACTGTGCATTAAAAATGGATTGTTCTCGTGAAATATGAAAGCCGAATTTCTGTAATTCTTGGACAGGGTAACCTTGTATGACACGCTACATACACTCCTTTTCACACTTTAGGAGTTTGCTTTGGTTCAGAGAAATTCGACTCTTACTCCTCTTAACAAAAATTGAAACCCCAATCAGAGTGCTGAAAGGAAAACAGTCTTTGAAACTATCTGCTAGTACAAGTTTGTCAGAAACGCACAGAAAACTCAAAAGAGCAGTTATGTCAGATGAGGCGTCAAAAGAAACGGATGAAAACTTCTTCCCCTAAAGCAGCAAGGGCCAGAATTCTAAAGCCATTCAAAGAAAACATCAAGACCTTGTGGCCCAACATGTGAACCAGAAACCGGAACAGCATCAAGTCACCTTGATGAGAATTAGGCGATTCTGAGAATTAAGATTTGTGGTATAATTTATTATTATTTGGTTGTTGCTTGTATTATATTTTTAGGGCAAGACCAATCGTGCTAATTAGACTCTTTGCTTGAGCTATCAAGTGGACTTCTCGCAACCCTGCAGGAGAATTTTCCAGAAATAATCGGCTTGGCTGTTGAGAAAATTTTACTCTTGTGTACTAATCAGTGTAAATTAGAATGGGACCCTGTTTTACTGCTTATAATAAACCATTGTCTTGTACATTTGCACTAAACTCGGAGGTTTCATACAAAGCTCGGCGTGCCTTTAACGACCATTTTTCAAAAGCTGACTATACTTGAAGAAGAGCCGTCAAACAAAGCCCAAATCTGCCAATGTACAGCGTTTTCGAAAAGGTTCCCTATCAATTGAGAGAGCCTTGAGGTGGCCAACTGTGCGTTTCACATTCAGCTCTTTGATTAATGGTTGCTGAGGCGCGCTGAACCTTCTCCAAACTTAGCATTCACTTTCCATTCGGATTTCGAGGCAAAAGTCATGATAAACAACATTACAGAACTCAAAAACATGAGAAAATCGCAATGTGATCGACTCGCTCATTTTAAACTCTTACAGTACCCGACTCAGTGGTTTGTTTCTGGCCGGCGACCAACCAATCGATCGGCCATTGCGCGGTCTTTCAAGCTAGAGCGAACCCTAAAAGATCCGTCTGCTCTTACGAAAAGTGGAAGTAAATTCCGGTTTTTTTCTACCAACGTGTGCATGAAAATTCGAACATCAATTTCTCGAAACAGAGACAAAGTCCACAAACGGGAAAAGAGGGTTTACTTTGAGGGACACCTAAGCAACCTACACTGAAAGTTTGGTCGAAAATTTCGATGTACCTTTTTTTGCAAAATTCGATTTTTTACAGGACCCCAAAATTAGCATCTCATTATAATTTGCGATCTCAACCTTGGCCGATCCTCTTCAAATTTTATAGGTACAACACCCACTATACCTAGAATTTTTACTGAAAATATCAGCCCGATCCGTCATCGCATGCGGGAGAAATAAAAGGAACACCGAATTTGGCTGGAAAAACACGTTTTTGGCCCTAATTTGCATATTAATGACAGTCGAGTGAAAATATTTCTCGTGTGTTATTTTCTCTCATAGACCTATCGATTTATCAAATAAAAACTATAGGTCAGAATTTTTCATGTTCGCCGGTTATTAGGGGACCCGCCCCGGTTTTATAAAATGTGGCTCTTAATGTGGCGATCTTTCGGGATGATCAAGTGTCAAGTTCTTGTTCTCCGGCTCAAAGCCTTTTCTCTGAAGATGTGAATGGTCCGCAAATGGAGCCATCTCTTAGCGCGCTTCTTGGGGCACACGCGGACGAACCCGACGATGTGGCCTCTGCCGACACTACAGATTCGGCTATGTTTCTGGGTACCCGTCAGGACGTCCAAGATTATTCAGTTGTTGCTAGTGCAGTTTCCTGAGTGAAGGATGGTCCTGTTCTCTTAGATGTAACTAATCAACAAGAAGTTTTTGGTTTGGAGAAAGAAGATATTTTGCCGTCTGCAGAACCGGCTTTTCCTGATCGAGTTTGTTCCTCTTCATATGTTTCTGGTGTTGAGATGGTCCAGGAGGACAAGCAAGCATTGCATGAGGTTTTCAAGATGTTTTCTTTTGGTGATTCTATGTTCTTTGGTATGGCTAGAAGAGAGAAAGGAAAAAGAAGAAAAAGGATGAGGAGAAGGAAGAAGTTTGGAAGAGGAAGAGGAAAGATGTTTAGAGGAGGAAGGAAAAAGAGGATGATGAGGAGCAAGGTGTTGAGAAGAAAGTGGAAGGTGAAGAAGAGAAAGAGGATGATGATGGTTCAGAGAAGGAGGAGAAAAAGAAAAGTGAGAGGAAGAAGAAAGGGGATGAGAAGAAGAGGAGAGAGGTTTGACAAGTCTGTTTCACCATTCACAAGTCTCCAGATCAAGGCAAAGGCGCGGAAGGGCCGAAACGTGGCGCGTAACCGTTCGAGTCAGCACAGTGTCAGTGCGGAGCAACTTACTGGAGATTCCGAGTCAACAGAGGCAGAGCAGTTCCTGCAGTTCGCTTTCCACGATTGTCAGGCACAGCGGCGGCCAGTCGACACTCGTTGAAAGGGGAGTGATGAAGAGTTTGATAGTTTGAGTGAGTGTTTGTATTAGCGAGTTATCGAGCAGTTGTGTGTGTGTGTGCGTGTGTTGTGTACAAGAGCTACTAGTAAAGACTCTCAACTCCGTTTCAGTATGTATGTATGTATGTATGTATGTATGTATGTATGTATGTATGTATGTATGTATGTATGTATGTATGTATGTATGTATGTATGTATGTATGTATGTATGCATGTATGTATGTATGTATGTATGTATGTACAGTATGTAGCCAGATTCTAGCAGTTCACGTCCTGCAGTACACTAGTCTAGACTATTGATTGCTTCTACAGTATCGATTTCTTTCTCATTCTGTCTATGAGCAGGGGAGGCCAGGCCAAACGGCCCTGTACAAAAGCGGCAGCGAACTGAAAGTAATTGCAACCCACTATTTGTTCAATGAATTGCTAGTCCATCATGGTTTAGTTGGCCATTGGTTTTAGTCCTTGAGGATGAAGATGAACTTTATGTTGAACAGCCCCAAGATACTGATGACCACATTTTTGTACAGCGCGCTGAATACATAAACGATGAGAACTTCAAAACCGTTGAGGATGAACTGTGACGCAACAGAGACGGATGATCTGCTTGACTGATCTGTTAGACCTTATAGACCTTCTTGGGTTGTCGATCCGATCCGATTTGCAGGGGGGCCTTACGGCCTGCTATCAGACTCGAGGTCCATTCCGCTACCCCCATGGTTTCGTCATCTCGGACGTTTCCCTTCTTTCACTGCCAAGCCACTCAAGCCATGCTGTTGGGCGCCAGGTGCTAAGAGAGGGCCGGGCGCATTGACGTCATAGTGCTGGCAGCGTCCACCGCCGCCCGGCCAGAGCACTAAACCGGTATAGGCCTTGTTGTGTCCTCTCAGCCAGCACTTGACGTCATTGATCTTTCTCCAACGTGGCATGCTATAGGAGCGGCTTCAGTGCAATGGCAGATCCAGTTGGTTCCCATTTTATCTACTCGCTGTAACCAGCTTTCGGTGGCCTGGGTGGAGCGTTGTGTCGATGACCAACTCTTTGCAGCAAGAAACTTGCCGCGCCGAGAGGATGAACCGCTACAACCGCTAGGGATGCAGGGGCCGCCGTGACTCAGAGGCAGCGAGCTACCCACTGAGCCAACGACGCGGCACCTTCTTGGGTTTGCTCTTTTGTCTGTGTTGGTCTGTGACCTTGCAGTTTCTAATGAATGGTCTAAACAAAAATTGCATAATACATACATACATACATACATACATACATACATACATACATACATACATACATACATACATACATACTGAAGAATTTGATAGTTTTGTGTGAGTGTTGTCAGTGCAGAGCAACTTACTGGTGATGCCTACTGTTATTTTAATAGTGAAATTTTATTTTAATTTAATATTAATATAATAGAACTAGCCGATTTTAATTTTAATTTAATATTAATATAATAGTCCCCTGTTAGTTTTAATTTAGATTTAATATTAATACTATTAAATAACAATTTTAATAGTATTTTAATAGCATTTTAATAGTAGATTCTAAAATGAACTTAAAAAGTTTTGGACACACTTTAGCGAATTGGTGAAACAACATCGTTGGCTTGAAATTGCTAGTGTAAGTTGAAAATTTAATAAGAGATACAACTTAGAAGCATTTTTCTATGTAAATTCATGACTATTCTTTTTAAATGACTTTGTCTGAACATGGTTTTAAGCATACATGTAACAGAAGAGTTAACCACCACTCGAGTTAGGCCAGACCGCCCAGATGGGATGGGGACCCCTCCCTTGAGACGACTTTTCCGACCCCATTCCGATTTTTCTGGCAAGTAATTTTTTGAGCAAATTTTTGCGATTTTCTGCTATTTCAGACAGAAAAATTGCCAAAATCGCCTGTAAAACAGCACTTTTTAGCTGTACGTAATTCAGCCCAAATTAGCGGTTCTTGACGAAAAATTGCGATTTTTTACGATTTTTGAGCGTTTCTTAGTGCCCAACCCTTCCCAAAATTTGGGCTCAGACCCCGCGGCCGGCGCCAGACCCACCAACCCCGCCCCCCTTCCGCAGATGACCTGTTAAGATATTCGAAATTGCATTCGAACAGAACCTAGGCGTTAAAATTTGAAAGAAAATATTGATGCATAGTTATAGGGACATTTTGACAGGAAAAGATTGTTACATAGGTTATTGAGTAGATTAAGGTCCTTTTGTCATTCATGCCTATTACTGAGAAAAGTTACACAGTTTCCAAGATTCGAGATTCAGAGGGCTGTCAGACACCTTCAATTTTTATCATTTTCTGAGGTAAAATTCTGATTTAAATTCTAGTATTGTAGGTAACCCCTTCATTGTCAAACAAGGTTAAACTATTAAAATGCTATTAAAATACTATTAAAAATAAATTTTAATATTCAGCCCCTCTTTGTATTTTTAATTTAATTTAATATAATAGTAGGCCCTCTATTTTAATATTAATATAGATTTAATACTATTAAAATGGCACTATTATTAATAGTTTTATTTTAATATTAATATATTAAAATAACAGTAGTGATGCCGAGTCAACAGAGGCGGAGCGGTTCTTGCTCATTCGTTCATTCCCCGATTGTCAGGCACAGCGGCGGCCAGTCGACACTCGTTGAAAGGGGAGTGATGAAGAATTTGATAGTTTTGTGTGAGTGTTTGTAGTATCGTGCTACCGAGTAGTTGTGTGTGAGTGCGTTCGAGTGCGTGTGTTGTGTTGTATACAAGAACTACTAGTAAAGCCTCCACATTCCGTTTCAATACATACATACATACATACATACATACATACATACATACATACATACATACATACATACATACATACATACATACATACATACATACATACATATGTCGTAGCCCACAAGCGGACCAGCCCACAAGCGGACTGGACTAGCCCACAAGCGGACCGTTCTCTGGGCTAGCCCACAAGCGGACCAAAGGTGCCGCGCCGCCTAATTACGGCCACGCTGGTTGTGTAAATACAGTCTTTGTTGTAAGAAGCGCAAGGAGAGGGTCATTTATCGGCCATCATAACTCACTAAAATTACTTATTACAACAGTTCAGACATTCGCACTTAGTGCTGCAAGACATATTTCCCTTCCGACAAGGACAGACTCTAGGTTTAACTTTGCAGCCAAACCGACAGCGACAGAGATTAGGTCCTTTGGTCGTTCGAGTGTAGGAAGTTTCAGCTCTGTAAGCGCCCACCACGGAAACTTGATTGTCTGGACCACCGTGAACGTTTTGAGGCAGCGGCGTGGACACTATGGTCACTTTGTCTGCATGGAACTTTTTGTTTATGATTCCGGCTTTTGTCTTCAGAGTGACAAAATTTCCTTCCTTGTTGACAACCTGGGCAATCATGTTCGATGGACAGATGTTCGATCAATCGATGCGTGGAATCTTCACAGCAACCACTGACTGCTCCTGCACCTCATCGTAGTGTGACTTCCGCTTCAGCTTGTACTTGTGCTGCTGCTTCGACCTGTCCTGCAGGTACGACAGAAAAGTAGGCATGCGCAACTCCACAGTTTCTATAGTTGCTCCCAAGTGATTTGCAGCGAGGTTCTTGGACCAAGCGACGAAGCCTCCAGTCTGAAGTGGTTCATCAAATGAGTCCAAGTAGCTTTCGTCAATGACGGTACTGATTTCAACACAGATTGACCCGCTAGGTAAAGGCTGACCGTGCACAGAGGACCGGTAACGCTGATAGCCAATAGCAATAGGGCGTGGCTCGGGCTCCCGTTGATACAGCAGAAATGGAGGAGAACTCTGCAGCTCCGTTAAGTTTGACTCATCTGGGGATTGGTTTTCATCCTCTTTTTCTTCGTCGGACTCGATTTCGTACTCTGCAGGCGTGGCAAAGTCGACACTGTTTGCCTTTCGTAGAAACATGACTTCAAACGGTGTTTGATTACCAAGGACTCGGCACTGTGAGGTGTTAATTTCATGTATTATCCGCGGAAGTTTCTCGGCCCACCCGATGGGATTACCATTGTTGGACTCAATCCAAGCCGAAAGTCTGCGTTCCAGAGTTTGGTTAGCACGTTCAATGCAGCCATTAGCAGTGGGCGTACGGGGGTTCGAGAAAATCTGGTGCAACTGAGGGAACTCGTTGGCAAGCATGCTCCGGAGAGCAGAGCCCACAAACTCTCCACCATTGTCGTTTTGCTGAATTCTTGGTGCGCCAAACAGATAGTAGACTTGACGAATACAAACAGCAATGACTTTGGCTTCTTTCGTTTCAAGAGGAAATGCCCATACGTACTTGGAGAAATGGTCTTTCATCTGTAGAATCCAGTTGTACGAACCGTCAGCATTAGCGCGCATATCGATCAAATCAACTTGCACTCGGTGCATCACTCCTTGACTACTGATAGCACGACCAGTGACGGGTTTGGACAGCTGTTTCCGCTTCACACAGCTCGCACAAATCTTCAAACAGTCGCCCACCAGTGCTTTCGGAACGTAGTGATAGATGTCCTTCAGCTTCCCGTAAGTTACATCGCGTCCAGCATGGTTGGAATTTTCGTGAATTGTGCAGATAGCAGCAGGAAATCTGGTCTGACTGAGAATTTCCTTTCCAGATTTTCGAGAGAAAAGAACGTCGACCTTAACAAAATATAATTTTAGGCTTATGGCGACCTAATTATTTAAAAAATATAAAGCTTACCCCTTCTATAACTTCAAGCTTGAACTGATCTTTGATACGGTTCTTCTGTTGTTTCGTCATGTATGGCGGCAGTTCGCCCCGAATAACGTTAACCAGTTCGTTCAGTTTCTCATTGTCAGGGAATTCCAGCTGGCTACGAAAATTGCCAGTTCCACAGTGATTGGATACTAGTTCTTTCAGACGAGATCCCTCCATTTGTACAAAAAAATGAGCACCAGTAAACAATCTAACAAATGCACGGTTGTGTGGTCATCTAAAAGTTCAGCTGATCCCTCAGGCACCGATTTAACATTTGACCGCTAATATTTGCGTTACATCTGACCAGCTGTTGTACAGGGCCCTGGGGCGTGTTTGCCTTTGAGATTTAGGAGAGCGGTCTTTGGTCCGCTTGTGGGCTAGCCCAGAGAACGGTCCGCTTGTGGGCTAGTCCAGTCCGCTTGTGGGCTGGTCCGCTTGTGGGTAGGGCCCGACCGGATATCCGGTACCGGATCCGGATCCGGCCGGATATGGCCATATCCGGATCCGGTACCGGATCCGGATACTACCTGCCGGATATGCCGGATATCAGTCACAGATGAGAAAACGTGATTTTTTTAAGTATTTTGAACATAAATATTGCATTCGACCGAATGTTTGATAGAAATTTGCGCAGTTGTATGGTTCTAAAAACAGTTTTGCAGTTTGCCAGGAAGTATCTGATTGCTCCTATCGGTACGGTAGCTAGCGAGCAAACATTTAAGACTGCTGGCTCGATTTCGGAAGGCGATCGCTCCTCTCTGAAGCCCGAAAATGTAGAAATGTTGTTGTTTAACAAGTACAACTTGCGTGCCGGCACAGTTGGTGTAGTGGTTTAGGCCGCAAGGTTCTTAAGTCCATATAAAGATTGGTTAACTTGCAAAATTTGGCAAAGATTCGATGAAGGGTTCTTGAAATATTTACGTTCAAAATTGACAACAAACTCTTCTCTTAACAAAAATAATAATACTAATGTGATACAATGAACATCACAAAACAGCCAAGAAGACTGGATTTCTATGTTTAGGATAGTCGCCTTGTTTTTGCTAATTTTTCATTTAATTAAAAATAATAAATCTGAACTAGAAAACTAACCATTATTGAGGCAAGTTTATACTGTAAATCTTTACTTTACAGAGATGAAAGCGTCTCTTTTCAGTTGCAGAATGAAGATGAATGGCTTGAGACTCTAAACTCAACTCGCAAAGAATGGAAATCTCAACTGAGATTTTTCAAATTCATAATTTTTTAGTTTGTAAAACTAGGACAGGTCTACCAAAAGATCGGCTAAGTATACCACATCACATTGGAGAGAACAAATTTGAACATGCAAACAATAATTTAGCCAAAAGGCTGTGATGTCAACCATTTTTATCTAAAAATTACGAAATGAGCTGAACTTTCATGCCAAACTGTGTTTCCCCTTCTGCTTTTTCCAGTTGAGGTCTGTAGCTGTAAAATAGGTATGCCTAATAAATGCTAAAGATTGCATAGACATTCCGACCAAACTCGAAAATGCTTGGAAAGCGTCCAGTTATCAATTTCTAATCGCGGTGATAAAATATGCAAATATGCAAAAAATATGTACATATCTCATTTTTGCAAGCATCTGATATATACAATATCAATATGCACTAGAAATTGCATGCATATATTCATATGCAATATCACATGCATCGCAAAAACCCCGATATCATCCAACCATAGTTTGAACTCAATTATTTGATGTTTTGAATCAACTGTTATAGAACAAAGAAATGTAAATATGTGGTTTATTGCATTCTAAAAAATTTTAAGTTGACCAATGATATCCGGCATATCCGGATCCGGATCCGGCCGGATATGGGCGTATCCGGATCCGGATCCGGTAGAAATTTGTATCCGGTCGGGCCCTACTTGTGGGCTACCAACTGTTCGATCGGCCAGGGCGCGCTCTTTCAAATGATACCGAAACCTAAAAGATCCGACTTCTCAATCAAAGGCTGGAAGTAAATTCCTGTATTTTTGGGTCAACCTGTGCAGTTTTCTGACTGGATAAAATTTCTTTGAGGCCAAAAATGACGTTGTTCCGCAGCCCAAATGCCAAATTTGGCTACACTAATAAATGCAGAAATAATAGCGCTACAAAGTTCTGAAATAAAAAAGCGCAGGCCGGGGGGGGGGGTATTTTGGGGGGTTTTATGGGGTCAAAGGGGCTCGAAAATAATTTTTTTCCGAAATTTGTAGATGTAAGTAGTGTGTTTCAGAGACATACAAGCA
Organism: Sabatieria punctata; assembly: GCA_030248155.1. Taxonomy (NCBI): domain Eukaryota; kingdom Metazoa; phylum Nematoda; class Chromadorea; order Araeolaimida; family Comesomatidae; genus Sabatieria; species Sabatieria punctata. The sequence goes on from JASANB010007868.1 coordinate 12,891, forward strand.
ACTAGTAAAATCCCCAAATATCAGTTCACAACTCGCACTAATTTACGAGAAAATAAGCTCCAAATTTTTCGTCCCATAGTTAAGGAGCGAAAATTTCCGGAGCGCATTATTCCACTCTGGAGCGTTGAATCGAACGAATCTTTGCAGGTCCAGTATAACTCATCAGATGCTACTACCACACCAAATTTGGGCGGAATCGGTGAAAGTCAAAATTTCAACTCTCAATACCAAGGGTCGATCGGCCCAGAGACCGGCTCTTAATTACGTAATTTTTTCAAAGTGCACAAATCACTGAAGTGGCCATAATTTTAATTGTTTTAACGTACAGTACATGTACATGTAGTTTCGATTTGAAGCAGCCGGGCCAGCCAGGGCGTACATTATCTCAATTTCACTTTAAGTTGTAGTAGTTGTAGAAAGTCAAAGGTCCTATTTTCAAAAGTGTGGTGTGTAAAGCACTGACAGGGCCCTTTGGGCGAGAGATGATTCTACTGCTATCAAATTTCTCCGTGACCGGACACGAAATTCCCTGAACTTTCCCTGATTCCCTAATTTTTTTGAATTATGTGACTTTTCGATGACTCTCTGATTTTTCAGGTCCCACACGAACTCTGGTTTATAACTATCGGTTATCAGTTAAGTGATATGGCAGCAGCCCTAAATCCACGAGAAAACACTTTGGTTTCATTGACTCGGCTCATTCTCCTCTATTTGGTGCTGCTCTTTGGAGATGATGGTGACAATTTCTGTTTCTGTTCTGCACATTCTGTTTTCTTTTCTGATGCTTTTTCGTTAAAAGATTCAATGCACCCTGCTACTTTTCCACCAAAAAGGCGTAATTTGTTAATGCAAGCTGAAATAGAACAGTTCTCTGATCGATCTAAGCAAATTCACAACTCCGAAAGATCGGCGCCCAATTGGGGTCACTGCTGATGCGAACGGTGCGTAACGGTGTGTACGGTGCGTAACGGTGCGAACGGTGCGTAAACTACTAACTGCCGTTGAAAAGTTGGAAAATGGAAAATCTAAAAAATGGAAAATGCTACCCCACAATTTGGAAATTAGAAAACATGCACAAGAACAACCATCACCAAAAAAAATTTGCATATCGGTAACGCCGGCAAATCGGAAACGTTCTCCGAACGTGAATCCTCCTTCCGTTGCACCATCTATAAAGAATGGTTGGAAGTCGAGTCTGGATGTGCTTAATGCAATCGAAAACTATCGAAATCATAACCTGCGATCGTTGCAATCGCTGCAATATGAAGTTAATTGAATTACGGGTGTGCGGCTAGTTATTTCAATCCTTTACGTGGACGTAGTGAAAACAACCGAGCAGGGAGTCCGATAGCGAAAGGGGACCCGAGGCAGATTCCGGAAACCAAGGAAAGCAAGGATGTTAGTTCTTACTCTTGTGAACATTACTCTTACTCTTGTTTGTTTCACACAACAAAAATTTGGGAATTTCTTTTAGGCTGTTAGTGGTAGTGGATTGGATTTTCTGTTGTGATACAGTACGTATGTATGTATGTGCAGTTTTAGTCATTTGTGATACTCCGTTTTCAATTTTCTTGTTACATTTTCGAATTTAGATTATGAATTGCTTTATATTTGATACCCCTGCATTTTTGCACATACGTACATATTTAATGGGGCTTGCTTTTTTTCTCAAATTTTAAGTTTTTTCTCTTTTTGATCAACTCTGTGACTACTTACTGACGTGCCTGCAATTTAGAAATCGACTTCTGAGATCTATGCTCAAACATAAATAACCCGATTTACAGTCATAAACCCGACTCCGAATCTATGTTAGCTTAGATTTAGGTTTGTTGTCAGGCCACCGAAGGGCAGTGATGACAAGTAGATAAATGGGTAGCATCGTGGGATGGGAAGGCAAAGGGAGTCTGTGTGCAAGGCCACAGAATACGAGTTCTTCAGCTTTAGATTGCCAGGGATGGACGTGCACAAAGTAACATTTTTTACATTTCGACTTATTGAATGAAACAATTTGCGACAAGCAATCGTTTCCAGCATGAGCTGTTGCGCTCATTTACTTAATTTTGCCCTTAGTACTGCTTATTTCTCTTCTCTTATGGTGTAACTTGCGATTTTTTTGCGTAATGCGTATTGGGTCTGAAAAATAGCTGCGTTTTCGAATTTCTTGCATAAAATTTTGTGTTCAAGTTGCTACCAAATGGTCATTCTTCATGTTTTAGTGTGAGGCGAGGGTACCAGAAATTTCTGAAATATTTTGAAGCTTTAACTAAGTTGCATACATGTAACAGGGGGTTCTGGGGGTCTGCCCAGAAGACCCCCGGATGCGCACCCCCATGAGACGATTTTTCCGACCCTCCTCCAATTTTTCTGGCAAGTATTTTTTGCAATTTCAAACACCAAAATTGCCAAAACCGCCTATAAAACAGCATTTTTTAGCTGTGTTTCCGCCCAAATTATCGATTTTTTACGATTTTTAGCCGAAAAATTGCGATTTTTTGCGATTTTGAGCGTTTTTATGCCCGCCCCGTCCCAAAGTTTGGGCTCAGGTCCTTCCGGTGCTAGACCCCCAACCGCCTTCCCCTTCGGCAGATAACCTGTTACATGTACATATGCTAAGTTTGCTTGCAAACATTTAAAAAGACGCTAATATTTAAGAGGAAAAGAAACGTGTGACAAACCCTTGAATTTGCGTCTATTTAGGGGCTACAAACACGCTAGCCATCTGTGTGGTCTCGGTTGACAGGTACCTGTCGCTCTATCACGCATTCTACCACCGTATCTACTTCACTAAGCGGTTCTGCATTCAAATTTGCCTTCTAACTTACATTCCTTTCTTTCTTCTGTCTTTGCCCGTTCTATTCTTCCATTGGCCAAGCATGCCAGCCATGTGCACACCGGGGTTGGCCCCACCAGACGACCTTCAGATGACTTTGGCAGTGGTGGCTGTGGTTCCGGCTGTTGCCGCTCTGCAGATTTGTACAGTTTTCTGTGTCTATAAGATTCGTCGCAAACTCAAACAAAAGGAAGCACTGACCACCATTCTTAAAGAGAAAAGAAAATTGAGACGAACTAGAGAGTTGATACGTGGAGTGACTTATCAGTTTGTTAGCTCTGCGCTACTGCTGCTGCCTGCACCGCTCTGCACCCTCTATAGCATGTTGACACATCATCAGTTGAACACTGGTTTGGCTTGGTTAACCACCATCTTGTATTTCGTCAACACGACAATTGACCCGTTGTTCACGATCTTTGTGCTCAAACCGTATAGACAAGCGGCCGATACGTTTGTTAATTTTATGAAAAAAGGAGAGTGCAGAATTGCGAGAACTGAAGACTCCTCCACTGTCAGAGCTAACCAGGTGGCGCTGGTTGCAGTCAACAATCGTCACATCTGATCCTTTCTGTTGTGTCCCTGACTTACCATACACATTGAGTTTAAAATGAGCGTACATTGATACACATTACCTACCAAAGTAAGCAAGATGTGTACTTTGTGCATGCGCAGTAGTACCTCCCGTGACCCTGGTCCGCAAAAATCTGATTGGTCCAAATTAGGCTCCGCCCATTTTTGAAATAAAGATTTTTACTTTTCATTTTTACTTTTCTGATTTTCATTTTTACTTTTCTACTTTCCATTTTTACTTTTGTTTTTATTTTCTACTTTTCAGTTGTACTTTTAGCTCTCTTTTCTGTTTTTCTTTTCTACTTTTCATTTTTACTTTTCTGTTGATTTTATATTATATTTATTTTCTACTTTTCTGTTTATTTTATTTTTATCTTTATTTTCTACTTTTAGTATCTATTTTTATTTTAGTATGGGGCCCAGTGTTTCCGATCAATTTGCAACCGTTCTTGAGCGCGCACCTAATTAGACAACTATCCAGCAGTCAAAACGTTCTGCCTCGGGTGGGAATTGAATCTGGTATTGGAAATGTTAAGGCAAGAACCTAACACTCTATCACCTAGTCAATTTGCTTAAAATTTTTAAAGGATGGCTATATGCAGCACAAATAAACAGTAACTTTCAAACCAAGCTTTGTCCAAATAGATAGCCTCTTTTTACACGGTTAGCTGAAACACAAGCAGGACGGGTTTACGTCTTTCCAGATGAAATCGTTAAAACTATGCAAAAAGTATAAACTGATCAAAGGCCTCTTACGTAATCTTGGTGAAACACGAGCAGGACGGGTTATCGGCAGAGGGGAATGTTTATTGCCTGCTTTCAATCTTTTGAAAGCTTAGTTAGAAAATTACTTTGGTCACTAATAGCAGTTGCATTTCCCGTCCTACAAAGTACATGTACAAATTGCAAACAGGATAGCATAGCAAATGCCCCACTGATTTTTGGCCTTCACTCAAATATTTCATTCTGATTAAATTTTTTAAGATTTATCAATCGAACTTTTATTAGGTTTGGCCCCAAAATTTCCGACTCCGATTTTATAAGTTGCAAACTAACTACCATGGCAATCTCTAGGCGATCCATCCGATCCGATCCGATATATTGGGGGGGCCTGTACGGCCCTATGATCAGACCAACATGTCCATTTCATTACCCCATATCATCTCTCTTCATTTCGGATACTATCACCAACGCAAGGCTCAACCAGCCTTGGGGGATATCTAGCGGTTAGGTATACCCGAGGTTTTAATCAACCTCAGGAGGTCCCTAACTGTTACATCGCTCAAGTCCTGGGTGGTAAGATATCGACTGCCCAGAATAGCTTGTCTACGTCCAGCCAATGCATCACATTCTGTGACCAAATGTTCAGGCGTTTCCTCCTCCTCTAAGCAAAATGAGCATGTTGAATCATCCACCAAGCCCATGATGCTGAGGTGTCTATTAAGGTTACTACTGTGTCCAGTTAACCAACCGACCACCAGTTTCAGTTCCCTTCTACTAAGACTAAGTAATTCTCTGGTCACCATCAGTCTGGGTCCCAGAATGAACTGCTTAGATTGCCTACAGTCGGTTCGTAGATCCCAGGCAGTTTGCAGCTGGTTCTTTGCCCAACTTCTTAAATCTGTCCTCACTTTCCTAACTGAGATGCCAAGGGCCGGTTCCGGCCCTATAAGTGGTAACTCAGCAGCTGCCCGAGCTAGTCGGTCAGCCTGATCATTTCCCTCCACTTCCGAGTGTCCAGGTACCCACATCAGCTGTAGCTTCTTACGAAGCGCCAGTCGTTGTAGTTCCCTAACACACTCTGCAACCAACTTAGAGTTGACGCGTGGAGATTCTAGTGCTCTTAGAGCTGCTTGACTATCTGAGCAAATACAGATCTTCTGCTCTAGACAGTTAACTAATCCGGGATCCCTGGCGCAGTTCAAAATGGCATAGACCTCCGCCTGGAAAACCGTTGCGTATTTTCCCAGGGGAAAGGAATCCTCTACCCCTAGTCTCTGTATAAATACTCCTGCTCCCGAATTCTCCAAACCTGTTAACCTGGAACCATCCGTATAACAGTAGAGAGTATCGGTTGCATTAGGAACATTACCTTGCCAGACCTCCCTACTCGGGAAGTCGACCTGGTATTTCTTATCAAACACATAATTGGGTAGTTGTTGGTCACTTGGGAATTGGTACAATGGCGATAAATCGCACAATTGTGCCCAAACACTACAGTGACCACGACCTACCCTGTGCCACTGATTAGTACTTTTAAGTCTGTAGCAGGTCGCCATCGCTTCCACTTGAATCCAAGTGTGTAGCGGTGGAAGACACAACAGAACTTCCATTGCTGCTGTAGGTGTTGTTTGTAGAGCCCCTGTTATGCATAGACACGCCAGTCGTTGTAAACGGCCCAGCTGTGCTTTTGCGCATTCCAGGTTTGTCCGTTTCCACCACACCACAGCAGCAAAAGCTATCATAGGTCTAATGGTCACAACATAGAGCCACTTGACCACCTTAGGAGACAGTCCCCAATTCTTCCCAACAGCTCGTTTGGCTTGACAGAAAGCTGCTCTGGCCTTGGAGCATCTGGTTTCAAGGTGAACTGCCCAATCTAACCGGGAGTCCAAATAGACTCCCAGATATTTTACTCGCTTTACTAACTGGAGCCGCTTCCCATAGATCTTAGGGAGCTTAAGCCCAGTTAGCAGCCGTTTCCTTGTGAAAAGGATCAGCTCTAACTTGTCCGGCTGTACGGCCAGACCTTCTTCTTCACACCATCCTTGGACAACCGTAAGTGCCCTCTGCATGAGGTCACATACAGTGTCCAAGAATTTCCCTACCACGAGAACTACTCCATCATCCGCGTAGCCCAGGGCATACAATTAGACATCCTAATTAGACAACTATCCAGCAGTCAAAACGTTCTGCCTCGGGTGGGAATTGAACCTGGTATTGGAAATGCTAAGGCAAGAACCTAACCACTCTACCACCTAGTCAATTTGCTTAAAATTCTTAAAGACCAGCTATATGCAGCTAAGTACACGAATAAACAGTAACTTTCAAACAAGCTTTGTCTAAATAGATAGCCTCTTTACACGGTTAGCTGAAACACAAGCAGGACGGGTTTACGTCTTTCCAGGTGAAATCGTTAAAACTATGCAAAACTATACACTGATCAAAGAGCTCTTACGTAATCTTGGTGAAACACGAGCAGGACGGGTTATCGGCAGAGGGGAATGTTTATTGCCTGCTTTCAATCTTTTGAAAGCTTAGTTAGAAAATGACTTTGGTCACTAATAGCAGTTGCATTTCCCGTCCTACAAAGTACATGTACAAGTACAAATTGCAAACAGGATAGCATAGCAAATGCCCCACTGATTTTTGGCCTTCACTCAAATATTTCGTTCTGATTAAATTTTTTAAGATTTATCAACCGAACTTTTGCCTATTAAGTATTTTCCTACTCCGATTTTATAAGTTGCAAACTAACTACCATAGCAATCTCTAGGCGATCCATTTTTCGGTAGATAGCAAACATAAGTCCAAATGCAAACCCCCAAACTATAAGTTAAAGCAAAAGTGATAGTGCAAGTGAAAGCGAAAGTGCAAGTGTAAATGCAAGTGTACATGTTGTGTGAGTGTGTGCAAACGAATGAACAAATGAACAAACGCACTATTGATTGACTCATTTTGACTCATAATTGACTCATTTTATGGCTCATTTTGGCTCATGATTGGCTCCTTTTGACTCATTTTATGGCTCATTTTGACTCATGATTGGCTCATTTTGACTCATGATTGGCTCATTTTGACTCAGGATTGGCTCATTTTGACTCATGATTTGCTCATTTTGACTCATGATTGGCTCATTTTGATTCAGGATTGGCTCCTTTTGACTCATTTTGACTCACGATTGGCTCATTTTGACTCATGATTGACTCATTTTTGACTCATGATTGGCTCATTTTGACTCTTTTTTATTAAATCTTGCAACTGAGTCGGTATGGTTATTCATATGTGTGTATACATAAATATAAGTTTAAATTCGAAAACCCGTCGCACTTATGTTTCAGTAAAATGATGTAAGGCCTTCCATAAATAGCTAACTTTTGTGAAACAAAAAGGGTTGAAAATGTACGATTGCAAAATGTGTCTGAAGTCATTTTCGTCGAGTTCAAATAGAGCGAGACATGAAAGAAGATTTCATAACATTCCATCCATGACGGATGAAGGTGACAGTGACAGTGCGGCATCTGATGTCAGTAGTGTTGATGAAAGTGAGAAACCAAATGAAGAGCCCATTGACACATCAGAAGATGAGACAGACGATGACAGTACACTAGATCTATGGCGAATCATCATTGCAGAAAGCTGTAGTCAGTTCAAAAAAGAGCTTGAAGCTCCACAACAGCTGCTGAAAGAACCATATTTGACGGAATTTTTGGAATTAGTTCGCATGAACATACAAAAACGTGTTAAATTTGTGCAACTCCTACAGAATGAAGACAAGACTTATGGACAAATATGCGATACAGCAGACAAGTATGAAAGAGAGCACGATTTTGAGGAAGAAGAAGCGATGGATAAAGCATGGCACAAACGAAAATTTCTGTTGCGCAATGTCATTAAGAAAAATATTGATGTAATTGAAACATGCCTGTACCCAAACGAAGGCAGTGAAGAAGACAGTGATGAAGATATTGCTCAGGGATGTGAGGTGGGAAAAAAACACCGGAAAAAACTGTTTTTTTCCGGAAAAAAACCGGTTTTTTTCCTAAGGGTCGGAAAAAAACATAATCGCGGAAAAAAACTCAAGCTAAATATAGCTAATTTACGTCATTTTTCGTTTAAAAAATGGACTTTTGCTATGTATAATAGGCCATACTGACTCAAAACTGTTAGAAAAACAACAAAAAAGACCAAATTTGGCATGAAAAAACAAAAATGCAAACTGCTGTAAGAAAATTTGCATATAGCATTATTTATGGAACCTGTCAGGCACTGTTTCATGCCTGTTTCGTGATTTATATCAATGTAACACGTGTATTTCTGGTCTAGCAAGACTAGAGGAAGGCGCTAGAAAGCGTTAGGAATCATAAAACCAGCCTAGGATACTCAGAACTTGGGCTGGAGTTTTTTTCCGCGATTTAGGAAAAAAACCGGAAAAAAAACCGGAAAAAAACTGGAAAAAAACAGGCCGAGGTTTTTTTCGGAAAAATATACAACCCTGATATTGCTGATGTATATGGCAATAACGCTATAGAAAACTAGAATTGGCTCAAAAACATAAAATAGAATGCTATGCAGTCCCTGCATTACTGAGTTAACAGGTTTTCGAAATATGATATTAAGAAATCCATTCATGTGTGCAAGTTGAACGCCTCACACAGTTGATTTGGTTAGTAAAGAATATATACAGTAACTTAGCCAACAATTGCACAACAACAGTGTTGTGTTGCAACCAATTGAGTCAAAATGAGTCAATCATGAGTCAAAATGAGCCAATCCTGAGTCAAAATGAGTCAAAAGGAGCCAATCCTGAGTCAAAATGAGCCAATCCTGAATCAAAATGAGCCAATCATGAGTCAAAATGAGCAAATCATGAGTCAAAAGGAGCCAATCCTGAGTCAAAATGAGCCAATCATGAGTCAAAATGAGCCAATCATGAGTCAAAATGAGCCAATCATGAGTCAAAATGAGCCATAAAATGAGTCAAAAGGAGCCAATCATGAGCCAAAATGAGTCAATCATGAGTCAAATGAGCCAATCATGAGTCAAAAGGAGCCAATCATGAGCCAAAATGAGCCATAAAATGAGTCAATTATGAGTTAAAATGAGTCAATCATTAGTGCGTTTGTTCGTTTGTTCATTCGTTTGCACACACACACACACACACAACATGTACACTTGCATTTACACTTGCACTTTCGCTTTCACTTGCACTATCACTTTTGCTTTAACTTATAGTTTGGGGGTTTGCATTTGGACTTATGTTTGCTATCTACCGAAAAATGGATCGCCTAGAGATTGCTATGGTAGTTAGTTTGCAACTTATAAAATCGGAGTAGGAAAATACTTAATAGGCAAAAGTTCGGTTGATAAATCTTAAAAAATTTAATCAGAACGAAATATTTGAGTGAAGGCCAAAAATCAGTGGGGCATTTGCTATGCTATCCTGTTTGCAATTTGTACTTGTACATGTACTTTGTAGGACGGGAAATGCAACTGCTATTAGTGACCAAAGTCATTTTCTAACTAAGCTTTCAAAAGATTGAAAGCAGGCAATAAACATTCCCCTCTGCCGATAACCCGTCCTGCTCGTGTTTCACCAAGATTACGTAAGAGCTCTTTGATCAGTGTATAGTTTTGCATAGTTTTAACGATTTCACCTGGAAAGACGTAAACCCGTCCTGCTTGTGTTTCAGCTAACCGTGTAAAGAGGCTATCTATTTAGACAAAGCTTGTTTGAAAGTTACTGTTTATTCGTGTACTTAGCTGCATATAGCTGGTCTTTAAGAATTTTAAGCAAATTGACTAGGTGGTAGAGTGGTTAGGTTCTTGCCTTAGCATTTCCAATACCAGGTTCAATTCCCACCCGAGGCAGAACGTTTTGACTGCTGGATAGTTGTCTAATTAGGTGCACGCTCAAGAACAGTTGCAAATTGATCGGAAACGCTGGGCCCCATACTAAAATAAAAATAAATATTAAAAGTAGAAAATAAAGATAAAAATAAAAATAAAATAAACAGAAAAGTAGAAAATAAATTTAAAAGAAAAGAGAGCTAAAAGTAAAAATAAAATGAACAGAAAAGTAGAAAATAAAATT
>JASANB010007870.1:0-57031 GCA_030248155.1 Sabatieria punctata
TTGTACTTCGTTCAGTTACGTATTGCTTGAAGCCCTAAATAGGGTTCCGGAACCCTAATTTGGGGTCCTCTGAAATCCTCTAAATAGGGTTTCTTGAGCCCAAAATAGGGTTCCGCAAGGCTAATTTGGGTCTCTGAAACTCTAATTTGGGTTTCTGAAGCCCTAAATAGGGTTCCGCAACCCTAATTTGGGTCTCATGGAACTTTTTTTTTACCTGAAGCCCTAAATAGGGTTCCGGAACCCTAATTTGGGTCTCTGAAACTCTAATTAGGGTTTCCTGAAGCCCTAAATAGGGTTCCGGAACCCTAATCTGCTTTTTTTTTTCCCTAAACAGGGTTTCTTGAGCACAAAATAGGGTTCCGCAACCCTAATTTGGGTCTCTGAAACTCTAATTAGGGTTTCTTGAGCCCAAAATAGGGTTCCGCAAGTTTCTGCAAGTGTAAGAGCAGGTGGAAGTGCAAGTGTAAAAGCAGGTGGAGGTGCAAGTGTAAAAGCAGGTGGAAGTGCAAGTGTAAAAGCAGGTGGAGGTGCAAGAGTAAAAGCAGGTGGAAGTGCTGAGATGTAAAGCAGGTGGAGGTGCAAGTGTAAAGCAGGTGGAGGGTGCAAGTGTAAAAGCAGGTGGAGGTGCAAGTGTAAAAGCAGGTGGAAGTGAAAGCATAAAAGCAGGTGGAAGTGCAAGTGTAAAAGCAGGTGGAGGTGCAAGTGTAAAAGCAGGTGGAGGTGCAAGTGTAAAAGCAGGTGGAGGTGCAAGTGTAAAAGCAGGTGGAAGTGAAAGCATAAAAGCAGGTGGAAGTGCAAGTGTAAACGCAGGTGGAGGTGCATGAGTTAAAGCATGTGGAGGTGCAAGTGTAAAAGCAGGTGGAAGTGCAAGTGTAAAAGCAGGTGGAGGTGCAAGTGTAAAAGCAGGTGGAGGTGCAAGTGTAAAAGCAGGTGGAAGTGAAAGCATAAAAGCAGGTGGAAGTGCAAGTGTAAAAGCAGGTGGAAGTGAAAGCATAAAAGCAGGTGGACGTGCAAGAGTAAAAGCAGGTGTAAGTGAAAGAATAAAAGCAGGTGGACGTGAAAGAGTAAAAGCAGGTGGAAGTAGAAAGCATAAAAGCAGGTGGTGGTGCAAGTGTAAGCGAGGTGGAGGTGCAAGTGTAAAAGCAGGTGGAGGTGCAAGTGTAAAAGCAGGTGGAGGTGCAAGTGTAAAAGCAGGTGGAAGTGAAAGCATAAAAGCAGGTGGAAGTGCAAGTGTAAAAGCAGGTGGAAGTGCAAGTGTAAAAGCAGGTGGAAGTGCAAGTGTAAAAGCAGGTGGAAGTGCAAGTGTAAAAGCAGGTGGAAGTGAAAGCATAAAAGCAGGTGGAGGTGCAAGTGAACCTGTGTGAAAACGGAGTGGAAGAAGGAAAGAATGAACAAACGAATTAATGAACAAACAAACAAATGAATGAACAAATGAATGAATCATTTAGACTCATGATTGACTCATTTAGACTCATGATTGACTCCTTATGAATCACGATTGACTCATTTAGACTCATGATTATTGACTCCTTGTGAATCATGATTGACTCATTTGACTCTTATTTATTGACTCTTTCGATTCAATCGGTATTGTAATACCTGTGTGTATATTTCGTGTGCACATACGAAAATATACGTTTAAACACGAAAACCCGTCGCAGTTATGTTTCAACAAGGTGACGTAAGACCTTCTAGAAAAAACAAATTTTCTTTTCTGAAAAAAAGAATAGAGCAGAAAATGTATAACTGTCAAAGTTGTCTGAAGTCATTCTCATCGAGTTCAAATAGAGCGAGACATGAAAGAGGATTTCATAAGATTCAGGCTATGACTGAGGAAGGTGACAGTGACAATACAATGTCTGATGCTGACAGTGTTGATGAAAGTGAGAAACCAATTGAGGAACTCGTTAGTGGCACTGATGAGTCATCAGAAGATGAGACAGATGATGACAGAACATCAAATCTATGGCAAATGGTCATTGCAGAAAGTTGTGACCAGTTTAAGAAAGATCTTGAAACTCCACAACAGCTTTTGAGAGAACCACATTTGACAGAATTTTTGGAACTGGTTCGGTTTAACATAAAAAACATGTTAAATTTGTTCAACTCCTGCAAAACGAAGACAAGACTTACAGACAAATATGCGATACAGCAGACAAGTATGAAAGAGAACACGATTTTGAGGAAGAAGAAGCAATGGATAAAGCATGGCACAAACGAAAATTTCTGTTGCGCAATGTTATCAAGAAAAATATTGATGTAATTAAAGCATGGCTGGACCCAAATGAAGGCGATGAAGAAGACAGTGATGAAGAAGACCAGTGACAAACATGGTAACCCTGTTAAAAATTACAACAAACTTGAAACATAAAATGCCATGTGATTGGAATCCTTTCTTTACTGAGTTAACAGATTTTCAAAACATTAAGAAATTGACATGCATGAATATGATTCAAAAGAGTGGCTCACAGTCAATTAACTTGATAAAGAAAAGTACAGTATGTCAGAAAGCAATTGAACACATCTCCATATGGCAATACCGATTGAATCGAAAGAGTCAATAAAAAAGAGTCAAATGAGTCAATCATGATTCAGAAGGAGTCCATAATCATGAGTCAAATGAGTCAATCATGATTCACAAGGAGTCAATAATCATGAGTCTAAATGAGTCAATCGTGATTCATAAGGAGTTAATCATGAGTCTAAATGAGTCAATCGTGATTCATAAGGAGTCAATCATGAGTCTAAATGAGTCAATCGTGATTCATAAGGAGTCAATCATGAGTCTAAATGAGTCAATCGTGATTCATAAGGAGTTAATCATGAGTCTAAATGAGTCAATCGTGATTCATAAGGAGTTAATCATGAGTCTAAATGAGTCAATCGTGATTCATAAGGAGTTAATCATGAGTCTAAATGAGTCAATCGTGATTCATAAGGAGTCAATAATGAGTCTAAATGAGTCAATCGTGATTCATAAGGAGTCAATCATGAGTCTAAATGAGTCAATCGTGATTCATAAGGAGTCAATAATGAGTCTAAATGAGTCAATCGTGATTCATAAGGAGTTAATCATGAGTCTAAATGAGTCAATCGTGATTCATAAGGAGTTAATCATGAGTCTAAATGAGTCAATCGTGATTCATAAGGAGTTAATCATGAGTCTAAATGAGTCAATCGTGATTCATAAGGAGTCAATAATGAGTCTAAATGAGTCAATCGTGATTCATAAGGAGTCAATAATGAGTCTAAATGAGTCAATCGTGATTCATAAGGAGTTAATCATGAGTCTAAATGAGTCAATCGTGATTCATAAGGAGTCAATAATGAGTCTAAATGAGTCAATCGTGATTCATAAGGAGTCAATAATGAGTCTAAATGAGTCAATCGTGATTCATAAGGAGTCAATCATGAGTCTAAATGAGTCAATCATGATTCACAAGGAGTCAATAATCATGAGTCTAAATGAGTCAATCGTGATTCATAAGGAGTCAATCATGAGTCTAAATGAGTCAATCATGAGTCTAAATGATTCATTCATTTGTTCATTCATTTGTTTGTTTGTTCATTAATTCGTTTGTTCATTCTTTCCTTCTTCCACTCCGTTTTCACACAGGTTCACTTGCACCTCCACCTGCTTTTATGCTTTCACTTCCACCTGCTTTTACACTTGCACTTCCACCTGCTTTTACACTTGCACTTCCACCTGCTTTTATGCTTTCACTTCCACCTGCTTTTACACTTGCACGTCCACCTGCTTTTATGCTTTCACTCCCACCTGCTTTTACACTTGCACTTCCACCTGCTTTTACGCTTGCGCTTCCACCTGCTTTTATGCTTTCACTTCCACCTGCTTTTACACTTGCACTTCCACCTGCTTTTACACTTGCACGTCCACCTGCTTTTATGCTTTCACTCCCACCTGCTTTTACACTTGCACTTCCACCTGCTTTTACACTTGCACCTCCACCTGCTTTTACACTTGCACTTCCACCTGCTTTTATGCTTTCACTTCCACCTGCTTTTACACTTGCACGTCCACCTGCTTTTATGCTTTCACTCCCACCTGCTTTTACACTTGCACTTCCACCTGCTTTTACGCTTGCACTTCCACCTGCTTTTATGCTTTCACTTCCACCTGCTTTTACACTTGCACTTCCACCTGCTTTTACACTTGCACGTCCACCTGCTTTTATGCTTTCACTCCCACCTGCTTTTACACTTGCACTTCCACCTGCTTTTACACTTGCACCTCCACCTGCTTTTACACTTGCACTTCCACCTGCTTTTATGCTTTCACTTCCACCTGCTTTTACACTTGCACCTCCACCTGCTTTTATGCTTTCACTTCCACCTGCTTTTACACTTGCACCTCCACCTGCTTTTACACTTGCACTTCCACCTGCTTTTACACTTGCACCTCCACCTGCTTTTATGCTTTCACTTCCACCTGCTTTTACACTTGCACTTCCACCTGCTTTTATGCTTTCACTTCCACCTGCTTTTACACTTGCACTTCCACCTGCTTTTACACTTGCACGTCCACCTGCTTTTATGCTTTCACTCCCACCTGCTTTTACACTTGCACTTCCACCTGCTTTTACACTTGCACCTCCACCTGCTTTACACTTGCACTTCCACCTGCTTTTATGCTTTCACTTCCACCTGCTTTTACACTTGCACCTCCACCTGCTTTTATGCTTTCACTTCCACCTGCTTTTACACTTGCACCTCCACCTGCTTTTACACTTGCACTTCCACCTGCTTTTACACTTGCACCTCCACCTGCTTCTATGCTTTCACTTCCACCTGCTTTTACACTTGCACCTCCACCTGCTTTTACACTTGCACTTCCACCTGCTTTTACACTTGCACTTCCACCTGCTTTTACACTTGCACCTCCACCTGCTTTTACACAATGCTTTTCTTTGCTGACCAGCTTCTGCCACCCACACTTGCTCCGCAGCTTTTGCTACCCATGCTCCGCAGCTTCCGGTAACTGTACTTTGCCTTTTTATAGAGCCTTTTTTTTATTTGTGCTTGCCAGCTTCCATGGTTTTTGTCTCTGCTTGCCAGCTTCCAAATAATTGGGGAGCACACTCACTCTAGCCTTCGGCGGAAACAGCAGACTGCGTGGGAGGCAGCCTGGAGTTTAAACGAGTTTAAACTCGAGGCCACTCTACAGGGCGTGACTCTGGCACGCAAAATTAGCGTGCCAGAATCACTGGAGGTAAACTGCGTAGGCGGCGTGCCAGAGTCACGCCCTGTACTACTGGTTACTCTAAAACCCTGATTAGGGTTTTCAGGTTACTTTTAAACCCTGATTTGATTAGGGTTTTCAGGTTTCTTTCAAACCCTGATTACGGTTTTTAGGCTACCTTGAAACCCTAAACAGGGTTTTCAGGTTACTTTGAAACCCTACTAAACAGGGTTTTTAGGTTACTTTCAAAGCCTGATTAGGGTTTTCAGGTTACTTTCAAAGCCTGATTAGGGTTTTCAGGTTTCTTTCAAACCCTGATTAGTGTTTTTAGGCTACTTTGAAACCCTAAACAGGGTTTTTACGCTACTTTGAAACCCTGATTAGGGTTTTTAGGTTACTTTCAAAGCATGATTACGGTTTTCAGGTTACTTTCAAAGCCTGATTAGGGTTTTTAGGTTACTTTGAAACTCTAAACAGGGTTTTAGCACTGGCTAGAAAGCCTAGAGAGGGTTTTTAGGTTGATTAGAAACCCTAAACAGGGTTTAAGAACTGCATTCAAATCACTAAATAAGGTTTTTTTAGTAATCTTATAAGTCAAAACAGGGTTTTGCGCGTGCCTCAGAATCGAAATTAGGGTTCTCTGAACTATTTTTACTCAATATAGCGCGTTTCAATCTGTATTTTATCGCTGAAACTCATATTCAATACGTATTTTGAGCGCAAAACAGCTTTTTATTGCATTCCTTGCTTCAATATTCGGGTTTTAAGGAATTTTTTCAACCGGAACTGGGTTTTTAAGGCATTTTTAATGCAAAAACAGGTTTTAAGGCTTTTTTCGGTCAAAATAGGGTTTTTAAGCCATTTTCGCCCCAGAATCCCCAAAAAAGGTCGACAAAACCCGCTTTTTACCCCAAAAAAAGGTCGACAAAACCCACTTTTGGACCCCAAAAAAAGGTCGCAAAACCCACTTTGGACTTGGTCCCAAAGCCCTATTTGGGATTTCAAAAAGGTCCCCCCCCCACGGAAAAACCCAGCGACATGTATGTAATTTAGGCTATGATTTGGTCACAGCAAACTTTAAGCAAATAGCAAATAAATATTAATGGGTTAAAAAATCGTTTAATTCGGTCCAAAAACTGACTGAATGACAGCCATTAAGTAGTTGGGAAAAGCAGGGAAAAAATGAGAAGACAGTAATTTTTTGGCCATCACAGGAATAGACATACCTGTTTTAATTGCAGGCGGAGCGAAGAATATTACTACACAAGCTGATAATGCCTTTCTCACCCACTGCTTCGGAGCTAATAAGATACTGTATATGAAATTCGTGAACGAGTACAATGGTGACATTGCACGTCTTAAGCTGGTTTTCCATTGCAATAAGTAGGTTTGTATACTTTGATCATGCGCGTAGGACAAGGGTTTATATCATGCTAGACTCAATTTTCAGTCATGCTAAAACCCTATTTTGCATTCTAAATGTATGTATAAATTCAGGGCCCCCAATTATCCCAAACGTTCTGGTGAGGTAACTAAGGTTCCGACGATTCATCGATCGATATCGCTGTCGAAAAGTCGATATATCGACCCTTTTTCCAACATCGATATCGATATCGCGATATAGAGAATCGATATTTTCGATATACTTTGTGCAAAATAGGAGAAAAACAAATGTATAGACCAAGTTATAGGGCTACCGGAGAGTGCTGCATAGGGTGTACCCGGGGTACATTATTTGGAGATAGGTTTTATGTCATGGGTGTCAAAAATTTTCAACATTACGGTAGCTATAAAGCTGGTCTACGTATATTTTTGCGCATTTTCAATCGTTTTTACTGACACAAAAGTGACAAGAATGAAAACTTTGACCAACCACTCTCATTTACATGGCAGAAACAGTAATCTTGATCACAAAATTGCATTTTTACTCAGAAATCGTGAAAACAAACAGTTTAACGTTATTTCACTAAGTGCCAGTTACCCGGTACACTAACAGGATCTCATTTTTGTTGCGGAAAATGCTAAGTGCTGGTTAGTGTACCCGGGTACCCAATGCAGCACTCTCCGGTACCCCATTGAAGGGCTCTGAAAAGAGTGAGGGGTGTCCTGAGCTGTCCGAAAGGACAGTGGAACTGATAAACAAACAAACAAACAAGTTTATTTTCCAGAGAAATAGAATTTCCTAGACAACTCAGAAACCGATGGTTTAGTCCGATACCTAACAGTGGCCTGATAGCTCTTAGAAAGGCAATTTCTTGACATTCTCAGCTTTCAGTGGGCAACGGTTAGGTGTTCAAAATATGTACAGCAATTGCGGAGACAGACATGGGCTAGCTAGCATTTCAGCTGAGGGAGTGGTAAATATTCAAATCCTGAGGCGGTAGCGCGGCTGATGGGTGGTTGAGGGCTTTTTTTACTAAAATCAAGGTGTTTTGGCTTATTTATCGCTATATGGAAAGAACTATGCTACACGCCGATGCCTGACAAACACCTTAACTAGACCCTTGACAAATAATCGGTTAAAATAACCTATTCGGTGTGAGTTAATTTATGCCTGATCTAGGCATACTTTTATCAGAAATGAATGAAAGGGGAAAAGTAGGCATGTGCATCGGCGCAGCTGGGAATCGAACCCAGGACCTTAGGATTTCTGGTCCATTGCACTACCACTAAGCTACACGGCGATGCCGAACAAAAGCTTAAACTGAGTATTTGGGAAAGCTAACCAGTTGTTGAACTCAGGTCAGTCAGTAAACTTCAATACAAAGTTCTTCAAAAAATTCCTGAGCGTGGGGGTAGCGGCGGGGCGCCACTGACGGCCTCAAGGGGTCGACCTTTTTCATTGAAGGGCCTCAGAAGGACCACTTCCTTTCTGCGATTCTCTGCTTAGTGTTGGTGTAACTTTTTGTCCTTTCTTCAGTTCGGACTAGGAGTAGCCAGCTTATTTTATGTGAGATCGCTGATTGCAACAATGATTGACTGATAAAAGCAGTGAGAGCAGTAGCATACTGTTAGATTTTCTATAAATATCCATATAGATATCGATCGATATTGAGCAGAAAGTGTCGATATAGATATCGAATGTGGGCAAATTTTGATATCGTCGGAACACTAGAAGTAAGCGAGTGTTGTCGCTAGTGAAGCCTTGTTTACGTTAGCCTTGAGTAGTAGCAATCTGTTTTATTAAGAAGCATTTTGCGAGAAAGTCACCTTAGGTGCCGAAAACCTTAGGTCCATTGGTGCATGCCCGGCCACCAGCACCCCGCTGGAACCGGAGCTACACCCCATCAAATTTGGGTCGGCACTGATTTTTGGTGTCATTTTCTAGTGTCTGACACTGCCCATTCAAACGATCACCCTTCATTCGTTTCTTAGCTAGGATCCTGACTCGCATATGGTTTTGTAGTTGTTCCGATGGCCTTTCAGATTCGGGTCTCATAATAACATGGGGGTCCATAACATGCGACTGAGTGGCGGTAGTGCAAAATTATCATGATATTCTGAAACTCCACCAGATAGTAGATGCCACGCTATGCCCAGATTTTACGGCCGATTTAATTTTATTAACTTACGGTCTGGTACCGGAGATTTCCGCTTATAAGACCACCATAGTTAGAAGACCATGGTCTTATAATAGGTTTTTGTTTCCAGTTATAAGACCATGGTCTTCAAATAGGTGGTCAGAAAACTGAGTTCATTGACACCCATTTTCCAGTTAAAAGACCATGGTCTTAGTTAAATTAACCGATTTTAGCACTCAATTATCTGTTTTTAAATAAGACAAAAGCTGTCCATAGTGAAAAAACAAAGGCAGAAGTATATAATATGGGTAAAACATGATTCCGATTTTTGTTTTGAACACAATACAGTACCTGCTATGCTTCAACACTAAATTTCTTTTTGTAATTTCAAGTAAAGTTTTACAAGTGAAGCGTAAACTGGTCAGGGATGCCTGAAACAGCCATCTAGGCGAAAAACAAATTCAACTATTGGCGAAAAATCCTTTTTTGCAGTGAAATAACATTTTCCAGTTATAAGACCATGGTCTTCAAAAGGGCGCCAAAAAGTGACCCTAAATTTGGGCATTTTCCAGTTATAAGACCAGGTCTTATAAGTGGAAAACTCCGGTATGAGTGTGAGCCAGATCCGTGAGCTGACCCTACTTGCCCCCCTTAAATTAACTACCTCGCAAAATGCATCTTAAGAACGGAATTTGTTCCTTCCAAATCTCTGTCTTGACACTTGAGCCTTTAATAGACAAATCTGTCAAGAACCAACTAGAGTATCTTAATGTAGGTTGATTAGAGAACGTCGGGTTACCTGAGTAAATGTGATAGTTACATAAACGGTAGAATTTTCAGCAACCTCTGCACCGATTATTTCCTCGAAGTAAAGTGCATGAAAAGCGACCTAGCCAGGATTAAGATCCATGCTGTTAAGAAAGACGGTAACACTGCACACTTGCCAATTGATTGGAACCCTACTATTGGCTCACAATGTGATCCCTTCGAATAAAGATTCAATCTTTCTTCCTGGCCAGTGTTGTTGAATTAATGCTGCTGGTGTTGCTTGAAGTGTATTCCGTACTATTCCCGTTTTAGAGTAGCTAAAGCTAGCCAGCTCCGTGTGCAACTGTGCGTTTAACCTTCTGTTACACCGTTCAAACTCAAACCGGTAGCGGCACTAGGCAAAATGTGTATAAACTGACATGACAATAGCGCAGCCAACCGATTAATCCTATCTAATATTAGAATTTTGATAAATCTGACTCTTTCAGTCATAACTTCGGTATTAGTAGTTGACGGCAGATCAGATCCGATCCAATGTGCCTTACGGCCTACGATCAGACTCGAGGTCCATTTCGCGACCCCCGTGATTCGTCATCTCGGACGTTGCCCTTCTTTCACTGCCAGCCACTCCTAGCCATGCTGCTGGGTGCCGGTCACCAGGGGGGCGGCCGGTGTGTTCATGCCATGCCATGATTCTGACAGCTCCTGACGGCGCCCTATATGATAGAGGCCTCCCAGCGTAGTTCGTTTCTCAGGCAGCTTCTAACATCGTAGATCTTCTTCTCCAACACGTCATGCTTTGTGGAGCGCCTTCGGTGCAACGGCAGATACAGTCGGTTCCAATTTTACATACTCACTGTCACAAGCTTTTGGTGGCCTGGGTGGAGCTTTATGCCGACAACCAACTCTTTGTGGCAAGAAACTTGCCGCGCCGAGAGGATGAGCGCGTACAGTGGCTATGCGGCCTAATAAACCACTGCACCAACTGTGCCGGCGAATACCTACCGATACCGAACCGATTCCTGAAAATCCCATACCCAGGCAACAGTAGTGGTAGTATGGTGGTGCCAGTGCAGGGGTACCATAACCCTACCATACCAATTGCGTTAAGTGCCTGACTGTATAAATGAGTTCTGGGCACCAAATATTTATCGTTCAACTGCTAAATTAGGTTTAGGCTTTGTATTGCTGTTACACTTAGGGGTGGTGTCAAGATAGAGTACGAAACTCGCTATTTTCTCGCCAAAATCTCGTCATTTTCTCTCTATTTTCTCGCCATAATCTCGCTAAATTCTCGCCATTTTCTCGCTATTTTTTCGCTATGGTGCCAATCAAATCTGACAGGTCAATCATGGCTTACTGGTCAATTGCGTAATCACAGCCCAGGTCAGATGACAGGCCAACTAGCCCATATGCTGGCGTCTGTTACACAGGGCCGGCGAGGCCCCGGTTATTGCAAACGTTATCGTGCTTGCCCATACAGTCACACAGGTGACAAAGGTTAGAAAGCGCTGATCCCGAATGACACCATAAACACTTGCGGTCTATTCAGTCTTGCTAGTTTGGAACGAGTGTATTTTGTTTGCGCCATTTCTATGTCTCCTCTTGTATTGTCTACTCTGTCTGTCTATTCTTGTATAATTGGGGATGCGTCCGTCAAACTAACTGTCTGTCAGTCGTCAGTGGGGTACCGGGGCAGGGAAACGCCAACGGAGGATGTAAACTTTTGAAGTTCTCTGGTTGAGCTGGCCGCTGCCCAAACTGGGCGGGAAAAGTTGCATCATTCTTAAGGCAAAATTAACAGAAATTTACAGTTTTAGTAATTTCAAGAAACCTGGTTGGGTACCTGGTTGGACGCTTTACGCTTTCTACCATGTAGCGGCCGGTCGTGCGCCTGCCTTGCTCTCCGCTCCGGCCTAATTAACGTATGTGTAAACATGGCCCCAACTGTTAGCAATGAGCGTATCTTCAACCTGCTGAAAGAATCCGCAGAAAAGCAGGACTCGTTTCACGAGCTGGTGGAATCGTTCCTCAGCGAACTGAAGGAACTGCGCAACGAGAACAAGGAGCTCAAAGAGCGCATCGCAGTGCTCGAATCAGAGAAGGCGCGAGAGAGAATCATGCCCGCCCCACTGCCTCTCAACGCCAACGTCAACCCCAGACCCACTCCGAATCCAAATTTCCCCCCAAACTTCATCCCAGCGCACAACCCCAATCTCAATCCTCACTTCAACAGATTTCCGCCCCGTCCCTACGGCGCTCCTAGTCCCGGGATCCACGAGTTCTGGCGGGAAATGGAGGCGCGTTTGGATGAAAGAGAAGAGAGAAAGAAGAAGGAACTGTTTGGAGTTGTGATGGGCATGGACGAGGCGGAAGACAGTAACAGCAGAGGCAACTCTGACATACCTACTGCTGACTTCGGCGCTATCCAGGACTCAGTGGCCTATCTGGGCATCCAGCCCAACAACATCGTCCAGGTGTTCCACTCCGGCTCGAAAGAGTTCGCCAGAGATGGAAAACGAATCTTGAAGGTCGAATTCAAGAACCAGGAGTCGAAGGACAAATTCCTGGACGGCTTCGCGGGTGTGCCAGCTGAGCACAAGCGAGGAGCCACCTACGTCCGTCATGATCTGACTCGTCTGCAACGGCAGGAACGGCAGCAAAGAGCAGAGGCCTATGTAGCTCAAATTTCTAAAACTCGGTAAGTAAGTAAATCCAGATTTACTTCAAATTCAGTAAGTACGAGTATGTGATACCATCATGAAATATAGATTCTCATTCTTTCTTACTGGCCGGTGTTGAATCAACATAGAAAATGGAAGAATTAATGCTTTTACACACACACACACACACATTGCAATGAAGAATATTTATCATAGCAGAAAAGTTGTGTTTCAGCATCTCTCATACATGCATGTACAAGGGGTCTACGTACACTCTCCACCCGACTTAGATCATACACCGCGCCCCAGGCGATTTTTCCAACCCCCAACAAATTTTCAGGGAAGAAATTTGTTCTGCAAATTTTGCAATTTTTTTTAGAATTTCTGACCCTAAACCTTTTTGCTACAACTACCTGTATAAGAGCACTTTTTAGCTGAATTTGATTTTAGAAAGCGATTTTTACGATTTCTGGCAGAAAATTGTTTTCTTGCGATTTTTTAGCGTTTTAGTACTCTCCCCGGCCCACAGAATTTGATTGCGCTCAGAAAGTTACATTCACAGTTTTGCGGGTAGCAATGATATGCTTTAGCAGGGAAAATCTACATACACTAATTTTTTGCCACCTGTATAATGATGTGCTCTAGCAGCAAAAATCTACATAACATGCTGGTACAGTCAGGTACGTTGTGCATCACAACTAGTCAGTCAGTCAGATAACTTTGTCGAAATGTGAACTGTAAGCCGCACCTGGCTAATTTCATACTAAATCGGCTAATTTTTCGAGGGCGTGGTCGTGAAATTGGCCGCAAACAAACAATAATAATTATTACCGTTTCAAAGATCGCTCGCTCATACTTGTAACTTTGTGGCCCTACTTTTTGCTAGCCGGTTTAGCTGTATTCAGTGGTTGCAGAAGGGTAATACTACCATGCGAAACCTATACATGCTTTAGCAGTTGATGGATGGATAATAGGTACCTAGAACTCCATAGCTATACATATTGTAGGTGCTGTACATAGTTATGGAGTCAATTGGCATTTACAGTAGTCATCCAATCAACTACATGCATACCTGCGGATGGCTATATTAAATTTAGCCCCTTAAAGGGGCGATGAAAGCTCAACCTGACTTAACAGTCAGGCACTTAATGCCACAGATGGTAACAGCTAGAGTGCGAACAATACCTAAAAAACCCAATACCCCAATACCCAATACCAATACCTGAGACCCCCAATACCCCAATACCCCAATACCCAATACCCAATACTTGCGTTGCTGGGCCAAAAATTGCAATTTCACTGGACAGGTACATTCCAGTTGCGTACACAAGATTTTTTGCACTGCAATTAAAATTTTTAAGAGCCCTGGTTGGGCCGCTGCCCAAGCAGGGCGAGAAAATTTTGAAAAATTTGCTTTTCGGAAAGCATTTAGAAGTTATTTTGGACGTAAATTTTGCAGAATTAACAGTTTTGGGGGGTACTTTATATTTCGTAATTCAGTCGTGTTTCTTCTGGCGAATTTTTTCCTAATGGACGGAAATTGTGTGCACCACCGCAATAGCCATTGGTATGGTACTGGAAGCATTATGGTGACACAGGGTTGTATATTTTTCCGAAAAAAACCTCGGCCTGTTTTTTTCCAGTTTTTTTCCGGTTTTTTTCCGGTTTTTTTCCTAAATCGCGGAAAAAAACTCCAGCCCAAGTTCTGAGTATCCTAGGCTGGTTTTATGATTCCTAACGCTTTCTAGCGCCTTCCTCAGTCTTGTTAGACCAGAAATACACGTGTTACATTGATATAAATCACGAAACAGGCATGAAACAGTGCCTGACAGGTTCCATAAACAACGCTATATGCAAATTTTCTTACAGCAGTTTGCATTTTTGTTTTTTCATGCCAAATTTGGTCTTTTTTATTGTTTTTCTAACAGTTTTGAGTCAGTATGGCCTATTATACATAGCAAAAGTCCGTTTTTTAAACGAAAAATGACGTAAATTAGCTATTTTTAGCTTGAGTTTTTTTCCGCGATTTATGTTTTTTTCCGACCCTTAGGAAAAAAACCGGTTTTTTTCCGGAAAAAAACAGTTTTTTTCCGGTGTTTTTTTCCCACCTCACATCCCTGTGGTGACATTAGAAATGTTACCATATATATTTTAGATTTTCGGGGCAGGGGGCTCCGAAAAATCGGGATTTTGGAACGACGTCGTTTATGGACGGCTCCTTAACGCGAAAACAGCTTCCTAAACCGAATCATCGATTAACTTTTTCGATTTTTTCATATCAATTTTTCAGGTCAACATCGATTTTTCCATATTTTTACCTGTCCCAATTAGTATTGGGTATTGGGGGGTAAAAACCCCAATACCCAATACCCAATACCTGGAAAACACCCCAATACACCCAATACCCAATACCAGTTCGCACTCTAGTAACAGCATCATATTTGATGCTTGGTCTTTCCGTAAGTAACCATGGCCGTTTAATTAGTTTTGGCACTTTTCACTACTAAGTTCTAATCTAAATAAACGCCCAAGGGCGGCTATTTGGAAAGTACGTATATTGGCGTTTATTTGGAAATGTCAAATCAACTGAACTGCCTTCTGGCTAAGCGTGCCTGTCTGTGATTTGAATTTTTTGGACTGATTTTCTGATAAAAGCTTGCTTGTATACTGCAACTCATGCTTTTAGCCCCAACTTTTGAGGTTTTTACGCATTTTAATCATATTTTTTATCTATTCCAGGACAAAAGCCAACGTGAATGGAAAGCCAAATAAACGCCCAGGGGCCACTATTTTGGGGGCGTTTATATGGACAGACCCGGTTGGGATATATTTATATTTATTTATTTTGTCACCCAAGCAAGACAATATGTTAGTAAATGAACTGCGCAGAAAGAGTGTTAGTGGGCAACAGCTGCACAATGTCTAAAAAGAACGGTGCACCTTTACTGAAACAGGAGGAAGTCCGAAAGATCCATTTTCTTTAGTTTCTTCATTAAAATCGGCAAATTTTTAGATTCTAGAATATCGGTAGCTACGGAATTCCAGATGTATATCACCCTCATCGAGAAAAAAATGTTTTTGACAGTCCAAATTTTTCCCATAGAAGGAAGAGACAGTTTCTGAGAGTGGCCCCGTGTAGTGCAAAGGAGAGATCTTTGGGAAAAGTCGCCAAAAGACTGATTGATCAAGCCATAAACTATTTTGTAAATGAATTGCAAATCAACAACGACCCTGCGGTACTCGAGTGTTTTAAGAGTCGTTCTCTGGTCACATCGAGTTTCAGTATTCAGACCCAAAATTGAAACTTTGAGCTAGAGAGCTGTAAGTTGGCACACTAATACATACTTATGAGTTATCTTTCAGCTGCAAAGGATTAGTGGATCTGACGCTGCTGTCCTGAGATATAGCCTTCCGAAAATCGGTCCGCTTAACTATGGGACCAAAATTTCAAACTCGAATTGCTCGCTTCATGCTCGGAATTTGGACCTAACAATTGGGGGTTTTAGAGTACTTTTAGACTGCTTTAAGAAACTGTTGTCAAATTTTCGTTTTCAGAAAAAAAATTTTTTTTCGCCCCCTTTGCGCCCCCCTAGCTCGTCAGGAACCCCCCCAACCCAGTTTTTTTTATTTCACAAAAATGTTGCGCTACCAATTACCTACCGTTTGGTGTGAAGCATTGCTTGCCCAGACCCGTGGAGCGTGAGAAAATTGAGGTCAAACAGGTCCCGGTCGCAAAATTTTCGCACTTTTCTTAGGTCAAATATTTCCAAGTCTTGGTTTTCCACCTACTAGTAGGAATTGGGACTTAAAAATTGGGGGTTTTAGAGTACTTTTAGACTGCTTTAAGAAACTTTTGTCAAATTTTCGTTTTCAGAAAAAAAATTTTTTTCGCCCCCTTTGCGCCCCCCTAGCTCGTCTGGAACCCCCCAACCCAGTTTTTTTATTTCACAAAAATGTTGCGCTATCAATTACCTACCCTTCGGTGTGAAGCATTGTTTGCCTAGACCCGTGGAGCGTGAGAAAATTGAGGTCAAACATGTCCCAGTCGCAAAATTTTGCGCACTTTTCTCAGGTCAAATATTTCCAAGTCCGGTTTTCTACCTACTAGTACGAATTGGGACTTAAAAATTGTGTGTTTTAGAGTACTTTTAGACTGCGTTAACAAACGTTTGTGAAATTTTCGTTTTCAGAAAACAAAATTTTGGGGTTTGGGGTTCCAGACGAGCTGGGGGCGCAAAAGCGGGCGAAAAAATTTTTTTTCTGAAAACGAAAATTTGACAAAAGTTTCTTAAAGCAGTCTAAAAGTACTCTAAAACCCCCAATTTTTAAGTCCCAATTCCTACTAGTAGGTGGAAAACCAAGACTTGGAAATATTTGACCTGAGAAAAGTGCGAAAATTTTGCGACCGGGACATGTTTGACCTCAATTTTCTCACGCTCCACGGGTCTGGGCAAACAATGCTTCACACCAAACGGTAGGTAATTGGTAGCGCAACATTTTTCTGAAATAAAAAAAACTGGGTTGGGGGGTTCCAGACGAGCTAGGGGGCGCAAAGGGGGCGAAAAAAATTTTTTTGTCTGAAAACGAAAATTTGACAAAAGTTTCTTAAAGCAGTCTAAAAGTACTCTAAAACCCCCAATTTTTAAGTCCCAATTCCTACTAGTAGGTGGAAAACCAAGACTTGGAAATATTTGACCTGAGAAAAGTGCGAAAATTTTGCGACCGGGGCATGTTTGACCTCAGCTTTCTCACGCTCCACGGGTCTGAGCAAACAATGCTTCACACCAAACGGTAGGTAATTGGTAGCGCAACATTTTTGTGAAATAAAAAAAACTGGGTTGGGGGGGTTCCTGACGAGCTAGGGGGGCGCAAAGGGGGCGAAAAAAATTTTTTTTTCTGAAAACGAAAATTTGACAAAAGTTTCTTAAAGCAGTCTAAAAGTACTCTAAAACCCCCAATTTTTAGGTCCGAATTCCGAGTACGAAGCGAGAAATTCGAGTTTGAAGTTTTGGTCCCATAGTTAAGCGGACCGATTTTCGGAAGGCTATATCTCAGGACAGGAGCGTCAGATCCACTAATCCTTTGCAGCTGAAAGATAACTCATTAGTATGTATTAGTGTGCCAACTCGCAGCTCTCTAGCTCAAAATTTCAATTTTGGGTCTGAATAGGGCAAAGGGGCAAAACGCGATCTGACCAGAGAACGACTCTTAAGGGTTAGCGCCTTAAGGCGTTCAAAGTAAGCGCCTTGCAGGTGTGCAAAGCCAGAAAGCCGCAGTGTAAAAAATTGGTTCAACACTTTCAACCACTAATATATATTTCTTTTTGTATGTATTGGTTATATAGTACCCCTATATTCGGATTCTGTCATGCCACACTACCACTACTACCCTGTCTACCGGTACCATATACGGTAGCCCTACCAAACATGGTACCGCTACCATACACGGCGTTAAGTAACTGACTGCTATAGCCATTAAGAAAGTTCCCTGACTGATCCCCGTAACTACACCTACATTGGACGTAGCTACATTGTATAACATACAGTTCCATCCACCTCCGTATGGCGACCAAACAGGTGTTGTTGGTGTGTTATATGATGAGCCATGTGTTGGCCGTTCCCCATCTAGCGCTTGAGATCCACAACTATGATGTGAATATGGTGCTCACACTTACCCCTCGTTATGACAAGGTTGTCTGTTGGAAGAAAGACTTACCCCGCTATGTACAAATACTAAAAGGTATTTCTCAGTATGCGTGCAGAATGATTACATACGTTGTGTCACACATATGTATACTATTGACTGCCGACCCATAAGCAAGGAAAAGCCGCGGCCATTGATTTTAAGCCAGACTGTATCAGTTCGTTCAGAGCAAATGATCAGCATTGAAAACTACTATACTACACTATCTAATACTGTTGCTAAGTAAATTTATTTTAAATATAATTTAATTGTAATGTTCTTAGGAAATAATTTACTTGCATTAGTAAATTTATTAAAAAATATAATTAAAATTATAATTTACTTACAAATAATCTACTTGTATTAGTAAATTTATTAAAAAATATAATTAAAATTATAATTATAATTTACTTAGCAACAGTACTCAACAGTACAATCTATCTACCACATACTATTGTTTAGAGGGTTCCGACGATATATCGATATCGATATCGAAAAGTAGATATATCGACCCTTTTTTCAATATCGATATCGCGATATTTCGCATCGATATTTTCGATATTTTATGTGCGGAAAAGTAGGAAAAACAACAATACTGACGCCAAGTTTATTTCTTTGGACCAGTAAAAAACAGTTTTCCTGGACAACTCGGAAATCGATGGTATAGCCAAAACCTAACAGTGGCATGATAATGATAGCTCTCAGAAACATCAATTTCTCGGCATTCTCCGCTTTCTGACACCACCGTTTAGGTTGTTAAGAGGCGTTGCAAAAAAAAATCGGGCAGGGGGCGGCGGATGGAATTTTTTGACCCCCCATTTTTATTCGCTGATCTGAACCACTAAAGTGTGGATATTACAAAACCCAGCCGGTTCGGCTGGGGGCCCACCCATTCCGGAGAAATCGGCGCCCAAAGTTGAAAAACCATGCTTTTTCGAGCCCACCGATTTTTAACCGACTTCCATCTTTGACCGGGTGCCGTAAGCGCATTTTTAAAGTAATCCTCACCAAATCTGGAACATTTATAGAACCAATGACGCTCTTTCATTTGCACCTATCGACGTCGGAGTCGGATTGTAATTGCCGATTTGACAAGCAGTTTTTTGCAGAGATTAGGCCGAAAAACACGTCTTCAGAAATACATATGTTTCACATGCGTGGCATCGAGCTATCCGGCTACAAATTTAACACAAAATAGCCCATGAAATGTGCTTTCGAAAACTGGTTTCAAATTTTTTGGATCTCTTCTAGTTTTGAAGTTATGGCCCTTCAAACTTTAGTGTCACGCACGGCCATTTTCCCCTTTTTAGCACGTTAGGTAATGGCATTTATGGAACTGGACTGTTTCGAAGGCATTACATTGTCGATAAAGCGTTGTATTAATATAATATAACATTGTAAATTCAGTCCCGACACATGTGCAATTGTTATGGATGCTTTCTTTAATCATGCCTAGCTGCAGTTCTGGATGGTAGTGGTACTGTCTGTCTCACCATATACCGGTACATCTCACATTACGACTATGACATAAACAGTGCTTTAGATATACATGTAGAACCAATAAGATATAAGGTAATAGAACTGAACAATAGCTCAAGAATGTCGCAAGATTTTGGTTTGACTACATGCGCTAGTTAAGCAACAGCTACAGTATTGCAGAGTTTCACTAATAGAGATATAGTCGTAGAAATTACTCATTCTGAAAAGCCAGAATTGCGTAAAAAGTCATACCATTAGAGATTCTGAACATTGTGCATCACACAAAGGAGCACCAACCTATCATAGCAGCTAAGCTTATGCTGAATTTGTTTATCACATTTTTTGCTGAATGAGTAAATATAGTAGATGCAAATGGCAGTTCGACGAGCCAGCGCAAGAATCCAAAACAGTTTGCATGGCTACTGTTGCAAAGCACAAGGAGACAAGGAGAAACATCTGTAATACCAATGATGGAAAACTAATTTGACAGATTTATGAGATGAGATTATTGAGCTGATCAGGCCAAATGAATAGCATTTGAAGCAGTAGCATGCTGTTTGCAATAGCTGCTATTATTATTCAAACAAATGTACTGTATGAAATGAACTGGTTCAAAATTACGTATACCATAGTCATTGAAATGAAATAACAACAGTTCATACATGGGCCGGAAAAATCCGGAGGGAGGTGTGGAGACCTCGGGGGGGGGGGGGGGTCCCCCGAAAGAAGGCCAAAAAACGCCTATTTTGCCTTAAATAAGCGAAAATTTCCTCCCTCTGGGAGGGGGGTAGGGGAGGTACGTATAGTCAGCCGAGGGGGAGGGGTATACCCCCCTTGCCCCCGGCCCATGTATGCAACAGTTTAACTTTTCTGACAAAATGCCAGATACCTGCATTTTGTGAATGCCTATACCTAAACCTGATACCTGATTGTGTTTTCGAAGTACCTGTACCTGTTCTACAATCAGGTACTTTCTCAACCAACACTACTGTTGGAAAGTCCGGGGTTAAAAAAATAAGTTCAGGTTCAAGTCAAGTCCAACATCGAAATTTCAGGTTCAAGTCCAGGTTCAAGTCCATCATCTAAAAAACCTGGACAATAGGTTCAGGTTCAAGTCCACTGATAATTTCAAGAATTATTGAAATTTTCCACTGCTTGCAACTTTTCTGAGCTATATAAGCCTGTCTACTAGTAATGAAAGACGAAAACCACATTTTATGGGGCAGTAGTTTCGTTTTCTCGCATAGTCAGTTTGAAAAATAGGTGTAAAAGCAACAAACCATGAAAATGTTGTGCTATCCAACCGAAAATTTGACAAATTTTGCCTAAATTTTCACTCAAATTTTGAACCTATTGAGTGAGTCCAGTAAAACGAAACAGGTTCAAGTCCGGCTGAAATAAAATAGGTTCAGGTTCAGGTTCAAGTCCACAGATTTCAGGTTAAAAACCTATTAATAAGTCCAGGTTCAAGTCGGACTTGCCAACAGTAACCAACACCTGACCACAGTAGCTAAATAATTCATGAGATTTAGGCCAGCGCGGCAAGTTTTGACTAAATAAACTAAAAGTATGTAATAAAACTGTGCCAAAAATCGCTAAATTAAAAGGCAAAAACAACAGCAATCATATATGTACCGGAAAATGTGTAGGGGGGGCTTGGAGGTCATCAGGAATCGGTCCCAAAAACTTCCAAAAATCACCTATTTTGCCTTTAAAAAGAAAAAAATCGGTGAGGGGGAATGACCGACTGAGGGGGGAATGTACATGTATACCCGCCGCCTGGCCCATTTTAGTAGTAAACAAAAATCGTATAAACGCCAAATCAAATTTCTTTGCAAATCGGGTAGTTAATCAGTGGAACAGTCTTACTCAAAATCAGGTTGCAGCTCGCTCATACGGCGCTTTTAAGAAAAATGTTTCGGTTAAAGATTTTAGTCTACGGTTCGGGTAAGAGCTCCAGAGCCACCGAGCCGTCTTTCATATCCGGTTATATTCTGTCATATAGTCCTGGTCGTCCGTTTACTAACCCGTATTCATCTTATGTTGTGTACTAACACTACAGTACTTTGCTCAAATGATTTGATATGAGAGGAAAATAAATACATAAATAAATAAATAAATAAATAAATAAATAAATTTATGACAGCAATAATATATGTATATTAGGTTTCTAAGAAATCTTGAAAATCACCGCGCTACTAGGCTAGGCGTTGGTTAACACTGCATTACTGTACGTACATATAAAAGAAGGGGTACATGCTTTTTTTGCTTAGGATGGTGTATCGGTGGTACAGGTGCCCAGAGAGTAACCAGTTGGTCAGCACTGTGTTTAGTGTGCTTCTTATACTGGGACCACACTGTCCTCCAAACCGTGCAAAACTGCATCATATGACTACAACAAAGTGCTGCGTTTAAAAGAGTAAATTACAGCATCAGGACCCTACATCCAGGCAACCTATCAGATTTATAACAATAATCAATACCTTCGGCCATTTAGATGGTGTTGATGCAGACATTCCACTCAAATCAAAACAGCAACTAAGATAACGGTGGTTTTCCTTCACTCTACCAATAGCGTTTGCAGCGTGCATGTTTAAGAATTCACAAGCAAGTACGACCTCGCCTTCACAACCATAATACTTTCAGGATGTGTCAGCAGTTAATTTACAAAGTCAGATTATATTATAACGCTTCAACAACGATTTTACAGCACTGCAGTGCTCAAATTGCCATTACCTAACGTGCTAAAAAGGGGAAAATGGCCGTGCGTGACACTAAAGTTTGAAGGGCCATAACTTGAAAACTAGAAGAGATCCAAAAAATTTGAAACCAGTTTTCGAAAGCACATTTCATGGGCTATTTTGTGTTGAATTTGTAGCCTGATAGCTCGATGCCACGCATGTGAAACATATGTATTTCTGAAGACGTGTTTTTCGGTCTAATCTCTGCAAAAAACTGCTTGTCAAATCGGCAATTACAATCCGACTCTGACGTCGATAGGTGCAAATGAAAGAGCGTCATTGGTTCTATAAATGTTCCAGATTTGGTGAGGATTACTTTAAAAATGCGCTTACGGCGCCCGGTCAAAGATGGAAGTCGGTCAAAAATCGGCGGGCTCGAAAAAGCATGGTTTTTCAACTTTGGGCGCCGATTTCTCCGGAATGGGTGGGCCCCCAGCCGAACCGGCTGGGTTTTGTAATATCCACACTTTAGTGGTTCAGATCAGCGAATAAAATTGGGGGGTCAAAAAATTCCATCCGCCGCCCTTATAAGGCAACCTGCCCGATTTTTTTTGCAACGCCTCTTAAATGTTTGAACTGAAGCAACACTGAAGGGCTGCTCACTCTGCACACTTGAAGCAGGAGGCAGATGCAGCCATGGGCTAGCATTTCGGCTGATAGGGTCATAACTTTTTAAATCCCGGTGATGTACCGACGGTTTATGGGTGGTTAAAAGGATGGTAAGCAAAAAAGTCCGATTTTTTACTAAAAGCAAGGTTTTTGTCCTATCTGTGATTAAAATTAGTTAAAATACGCTATTCTGTCTGATCTCATTTATGCCTAATGAGGGTGGGGGTGAGCCTGTGGGGTCAACCTTTTGATTGGAAGGCCTCAGAACGGCCACTAGCTTTTCTGCCATTCTCTATGCGTTTAATTGATATCAGATCGCTGATTGCATTGCATCAGTGCTTGACTGAAAAGCAGCAAGAGCAGTGTGCTCTTTCAAATTCTCAGATTTTCCTGCATTACTATAAAAATCGATATCGATCGATATTGAGCTGAAAATATCGATATCGATATCGAATATCGTCGAATTTTGATATCGTCGGAATACTAATTTAGATGTATGGTTTCCTCTGAGTTTGCATGTTTTTTACAAAAGTTACGCAATTTTTATTGTGCCTGCTAGCACACTTGTTAGGGTCAACAATTTAAAAACCTATTTAAAAAACTTTTTCTTTGAAGCCTCAAAAAACTTATTTTGAATATCAATATGCAAATTAAGGCAAAACGTGGGAAAATTCACAGTAAGTGCGACTAGGTATGCCAGTTCTTTAGTTCTTTTGAGTTCTTCTTAGAATTCTACATACTATGGTAGGCATCCCTGACTGTACACAGTTCTCGCATAAGGTAATTTGTGGGATCTATGGGTGATGTTAGCTTTCCCGGGACGGCCGGCCACCTACGCAAAATGCCAGCTGGGCGAAGTCCAAATTTGAAACTTCGTACCGGGCCGCCAAAAAAGCTGCCCCATGCACGGCTCTTGAACTTGTTGATGTTTCATATTTCTGACAGATTTTTTCTATCTCCACCAAAAAAGTTATTTGTACCTAGCACCTACCCTCAACAAACTTGAATACACTGCTGTTTTCAATACATGTACAGTCCATCAAAACACTGTGATGGTCATTTCACAGGGGAGGGGGTCAAAAATGGCCAAAAATCGTTGACGTCATTTTTTCGCGGCCCCCAGGCAGTCACTTTTTGGCCAAACGGTGTATATACTACATAAACTTTTTATGCAATTTCAGGCCAATCCACGACTATTAATACAGAGGCTAGAAATGCCTTTCTAACTGATTGCTTTGGAGCTAATAAGCTCTTCCTTTTCTATATTCATGACCACCACGACAACGTTGCACATTTTGAGGTGCTCATCCGTTGCTATAAGTAAGTTCACACACTTTGAGCATTGTGTTGTTAGGGCCAAATATGTGTACACTCAGATACCCGATTTTCGGACAATTTCTACCAACCATATTCGGAGCGTATTCTGAAACGCTATTTTGGTACGTAAATTTAGGTCACCAATTAATTCCAAACGCTGCTAACTATAGAACCCCCGCGCAGCAGTGGCAATAAGGGGGGTTGCGCTAACATATAGCTATACAGCTCAAGACTAGGGCGTTATTGGTTTACTAGAAACATCTGGTTATCAGAGATCAGCAAGTGCGGCGGTTGACTGGTAGAATTTTCAGCAACGTATGCACCAATTACAAGGTTGAAGGATCGGTCGTGAAAAGCGAACATGCTATGGTTAAACTTGGTACTATCACGGAAGATGGGACTACCGCACACGTGCCGATTAGTTGGGGCGGTGGTGGTTGCTTGGCTTAGATTGTGATGCCTGCTTGGAATAAAGATTCAACCTGTTATGTTCGATTCCTCGTGTTGTCTCGTCCGGGTCCTACCGGCTTGATCGCGGTGCTGACGAAAGCGTTCACTGCTACAGTAAACCAAGTATTGATCAAACTAGGCCAGCTACTGCCACACAAGTTAGGTGACACACACACACTACAGATACATGGAGAGAATTCTGGGCCAACCGCAAGGCAGACGCACGGGCGAGGAAAGTGAAGTGTTTAACACGTCCCGCTTGCCTTGCACTTGGCCAAATCACCGATCCTAGGTCATAGGGCGGAGCCGACACCCCTTTGTACATGATTGACAGCTCCTAGGGACACACGATCTACATGCAAGACGATCAATAAACCAGACGCGGCCGGCCGAGTGAACAACCATGTACTAGCCATGTACAAGCTCATGCATATCACAACCCTTCTTACTGGCCTGTCTGTTATGTACCACTTGCAGTGAGAATCTGTGTTAAAGAGCGCTACGATGTGTGGCATACAGCCAAATCTGACCTACACGTTTTATTGGCTCATTTGAAAGTCCTATACACAGGGATGCCTATGATACCAAAATTCTACTGTTATTTAAATCTATTAATATTAAAATAAAACTATTAATAATAGTGCCATTTTAATAGTATTAAATCTATATTAATATTAAAATAGATGGCCTACTATTATATTAAATTAAATTAAAAATACACAGAGGGGCTGAATATTAAAATTTATTTTTAATAGTATTTTAATAGCAT
Organism: Sabatieria punctata; assembly: GCA_030248155.1. Taxonomy (NCBI): domain Eukaryota; kingdom Metazoa; phylum Nematoda; class Chromadorea; order Araeolaimida; family Comesomatidae; genus Sabatieria; species Sabatieria punctata. The sequence goes on from JASANB010007870.1 coordinate 25,200, forward strand.
TTTAATAGTTTTGAACCTTGTCTGACAATCAAGGAAGGAGTTACCTACACTCAATACTATATCAATCATAATTTTACCACAGAAAATGACGAAAATTGAATATTTCTGACTGCCCTCTGAATCTCGAATGTGTTTTCAGTTGCAAATAGTAGAATTTTTCTCACTAATAGGCATGAATGACAAAAGGACTTGAATCTAGTCAATAAACTATGCAAATCTTTCCTTTCAAAAATTTTGCTTTAACTACTGTATGCATCAATAGTTTTTTCTATGGCTAGGTTGTGTTCAAATGCAATTTAAAACCAGGTTCAGACAGAGTCATTGTAAAAAACAGTTATAAATTTCCGCAGAAACATGCTTCTGAGTTGTATCTCAGATTAATTTTTCAACTAACACTAGCAACTTCAAGGAAAAGATGTTGTTTTGCAAGTTCGCTGAAGTGTGTCCAAAACTTTTCGACTGTATTTTAGAATATGCTATTAAAATGCTATTAAAATACTATTAAAATTGTTATTTAATAGTATTAATATCAAATCTAAATTAAAATTAACAGGGGACTATTATATTAATATTAAATTAAAATAAAAGTTCACTATTAAAATTACAGTACAAAATTCTACTATAATCGGAGGCGGAGGCGGAGGTGGACAAAGACGAGGATGAGGAAAAGGATGAGGAGCAGGAGGGAGAGGAGGAGGAGGAGTAGGGTGTAGGAGGAGGAGGCAGGAGAAGGAATCAGAATGAGCATGGGTAGAAAAGGGAGAATCGGAAAGAAAAGGAAGCATAGGCAGAAAAGGAGGATGAGGATGAGGACAAGGATGGGAAGTACAGAGGAGGATGAGGACAAGGATGGGAAGTACAGAGGAGGAGGAGGAGGAGGAGGAGGAGGAGGAGGAGGAGGAGGAGGAGGAGGAGGAGGAGGAGGAGGAGGAGGAGGAGGAGGAGGAGGAGGAGGAGGAGGAGGAGGAGGAGGAGGAGGAGGAGGAGGAGGAGGAGGAGGAGGAGGAGGAGGAGGAGGAGGAGGAGGAGGAGGAGGAGGAGGAGGAGGAGGAGGAGGAGGAGGAGGAGGAGGAGGAGGAGGAGGAGGAGGAGGAGGAGGAGGAGGAGGAGGAGGAGGAGGAGGAGGAGGAGGAGGAGGAGGAGGAGGAGGAGGAGGAGGAGGAGGAGGAGGAGGAGGAGGAGGAGGAGGAGGAGGAGGAGGAGGAGGAGGAGGAGGAGGAGGAGGAGGAGGAGGAGGAGGAGGAGGAGGAGGAGGAGGAGGAGGAGGAGGAGGAGGAGGAGGAGGAGGAGGAGGAGGAGGAGGAGGAGGAGGAGGAGGAGGAGGAGGAGGGGGAGGAGGAGGAGGAGGAGGAGGAGGAGGAGGAGGAGGAGGAGGAGGAGGAGGAGGAGGAGGAGGAGGAGGATAGGTAGATAAGGAAGAATCAGAATGAAAAGGAAGCATAGGTAGAAAAGGAGGATGAGGACAAGGAGAAGGAGTATACAGGAGGAGGAGGAGAAGCAGTAGGAGTAGGAGCAGGAGTAGGGAGTAGGGAGTAAGGAGTAGGGAGTAGGGAGGAGGGGGAGGAGGAGGCAGTTGGAGGAATGAGCATAGGTAGAAAAGGAAGAATCAGATATCTATTATTTATGTGCTTGCCTGTGGTGGAAATGCCAGGGCCAGACAAAAGTAATATTCTTCATGCTAGTCTATGTGATTGCTTATAATAATTTTCTTCTTTGGTTAATGGATCGCATTAATTATGGGACGTGCTATGATTTTGTATGATCACTTTCTACTGCACTGAAAAAACATTTCCCTTCAGACATCTCATCAAAAGTCCATTTTCTTTCAGACATCTCATTCCTGGCTCATTCTTTCAGTCATTGATCAGTTGTTGAAGCTGTGAACAGGTGAGTTTGTGAAATGATCAAAAACTTTACTGTGTAAATCAAGAACGCGTCTTTCAGAATGGGCGCATACAAACCACTTTTGGTCCTCATCCTGAATGCAGTGCTAATAAACAACACTCCAGTCTCACAAGCATACAGCTTTCCGGTAAAAAGGACCCTCTCTTTTCTTTACCCTCCTTCCATTGCCCACTGAGAAAGAAAACACCCCAGATTACGATCACTAATTATTCTTATGAAAAATTTTATCAGTTTTAAAACAAACACTAAAATTGCCAAATTGAATTAAAAAGAGCATTTAGTTGTAATTGAGCAACAGCTAGAGTGCTGGAACTTGGCCAGACTTCACATGCCATCTTAGACCTCTCAACATAGATAACATTCCCATCAAAATCCTAATCAAATTGGCTCTATAGTGTTCCAAAAAGGCAAAATCTTGTTCAGTTTCGAGACCTGGCTTGAAACAATTTCAGTTTAATCCCTTGAGTAGCCAAGGAACCAACAAAGCTAAAGGAATGGCAATGTCCCACAGCCACCAGGGGCCAATGGGAAATACCGATACAGCAATAGCAACAAGCGGCGGTGGTAGTAACAACCGTCGGTACAACAATGGCATGATGGGTTACAACCCACGCTCTCTCAATGGCATGATGGGTTACAATCCACGCTCTCTCAATGGCATGATGGGCTACATCCCCCGCTCTCTCAATGGCATAATGGGTTACATCCCCCGCTCTCTCAATGGCATCATGGGTTACAACCCCAGCTATTACAATGGGAACATGGGTTACAACCCCAGCTATTACAATGGCATGATGGGTTATAACCCCAGCTATTACAATGGCATGATGGGTTACAACCCCAGCTATTATAATGACCGTGGTTCTGGCATGGGCATGGGCATGGGCTATGGTAATGGCGGCAGAGGTTTGGGCCTGGGCTATGGCAATGGCGGCAACGGTTTGGGCCTGGGCATGGGCTATGGCAATGGCGGCAGAGGTTTAGGCCTGGGCTATGGCAATGGCGGCAACGGTTTGGGCCTGGGCATGGGCTATGGCAATGGCGGCAGAGGTTTGGGCCTGGGCTATGGCAATGGCGGCAACGGTTATGGCCTGGGCATCGGCTACAGTGGGAACAACAATTATCCAATGAGACAGCTCGGCTACGATCCATGTCCAGGGTGTTTGGATGGACCAATGTGGGTTCGATAGAAGAAACAAACTATATGTGTTTGAGATGTTGTGAATGATTGGCTGTTTCTAGGGAACTTGTAAGATGTTTGCAAAATATGGAGCCAGCAAATTATAGGGTTTGCACACAATTACACAGCTTGAACCAGAAAAGACCTTTTTGTTCCGTCCGGTCGGTTGACTTTGTTCGATTTGTGTTGTTTGACTTTTCCTCTCATTCTTCTCTTGCGCTCGTCCAAATCCATTAACCGCGGTGCTGAGGCAGCTAAGCAACGAGGCGTTTTTTTCCAGCAAACCAACGCAACAGACTAACAACACTCACACTAGAGAAGGACCGACCATTCAGCACAGGCGCGACAGAGAGAAGTAGATAAAATTGGTTGGCCTCAGCACTGAGCGGTTCCCACCATTATCTGGAAGCCAGCACCCTACTGCACCAGACAGGCACACACAGTCGACTTGCCTCAGATCGATACACACACAAAGGCCGTTGGCCAGACGTCACGCAGGCCAGGCACATCAACCACCCCTTTCTTTTGAGAGGTCGATCTGTGGCTGGCTGCATCTACTGCGCGTTCCACAGTTGACCATCTGAGAGTCTGTTCTTGAATCTCCCCAGCACTGCCGTCACTGCATAGATCTCCTTGGACCAGGGCGACTGTCGCTTTGTAGTATGGTTTTTCCTGACACATACGCGCTGTCCTTTGTAGTAGACTTGCTGCCACAGCGGCTTCCTTCTGCCCGGCTTGGTGTTGTTTCGCGTGGTTTCTCACTGTGAGCTGCAGTCCTTCCCACCTTCCCTTCCTCCTCTTTCGGCCATGACTGATGGGAGTTTCGTGCTACATGGCTGCTTTGTGGTCCCGGCTGCACTCACCTGGTTGCTCTCGGCTCATTTTGCTGTGCAGTTGCGCATCTTAGGTCCTACTGGATCGTGGTGCTGTTCGAATCGACATCAATACGCATTCCTCCCAGTGTATTCTTGCACGAATCTGCGAACATGTAGTATATATAGACTCCAAGTAGATCAGACTTCACTTGAGTTAGATACGTTATAACAAAGGGGCTAACAATACACAACACAACAGTTCCGTATATCAACACTACACAAGAAGACCATTTCGCAGGAAGTCTATAATACATAAACATGCTACAGTAGCGGACACATCAATCATTCACTGGCACTGTCACTGATAGCCCTTGTAGCGATAACTGCGCCCTGAATTGGCTGGTGTTAGCAACAAGTGAGTTGTCAAAATTCACAACTCGTTTGGCTGGCTCGTCTGTCCAAACTACTTACTCTGACTCCTTTATTTCAGTGACATCTGAGCAGGTGTCCACCAACATCTTCAACACACGACCCTTCCGGTGCTTGTCCGGTGTACTGTTATTTTAATAGTGAAATTTTATTTTAATTTAATATTAATATAATAGAACTAGCCGATTTTAATTTTAATTTAATATTAATATAATAGTCCCCTGTTAGCTTTAATTTAGATTTAATATTAATACTATTAAATAACAATTTTAATAGTATTTTAATAGTATTTTAATAGTAGATTCTACAATGAACTTAAAAAGGTTTGGACACACTTTAGTGAATTGGTGAAACAACATCTGCTTGAAATTGCTAGTGTAAGTTGAAAATTTAATCAGAGATCCAACTTAGAAGCATTTTTCTCTGTAAATTAATGACCATTCTTTTTAAAATGACTTTGTCTGAACATGGTTTTAAGCATACATGCAACAGAGGAGTCTGGGGGTCTGCCCCCCATTCGAGTTAGGCCAGACCCCCCGGATGGGGACCCTCCCTCGAGACGACTTTTCCGACTCCCATTCCGATTTTTCTGGCAAGTAATTTTTTGAGCAAATTTTTCGATTTTCTGCAATTTCAGACACAAAAATTGCCAAAATCGCCTGTAAAACAGCACTTTTTAGCTGTATTTCAGCCCAAATTAGCGATTCTTGACGATTTTAGCCGAAAAATTGCGATTTTTGAGCGTTTTTTAGTGCCCAACCCATTCCAAAATTTGGGCTCAGACTCACCAAACCCGTCCCCCTTCCGCAGAGCAGATGTCCTGTTAAGACATTCGAAATTGCATTCGAACAGAACCTAGGCATTAAAATTTGAAAATATTGATGCATAGTTATAGAGACATTTTTAACAGGAAAAGACTGTTACATAGGTTATTGAGTAGATTTAGGTCCTTTTGTCATTCATGCCTATTACTGAGAAAAGTTCCACAGTTTCCAAGATTCGAGATTCAGAGGGCTGTCAGACACCTTCAATTTTTATCATTTTCTGACGTAAAATTCTGATTTAAATTCTATTATTGTAGGTAGCTCCTTCATTGTCAAAGAAGGTCAAACTATTAAAATGCTATTAAAATACTATTAAAAATAAATTTTAATATTCAGCCCCTCTTTGTATTTTTAATTTAATTTAATATAATAGTAGGCCCTCTCTTTTAATATTAATATAGATTTAATACTATTAAAATGGCACTATTAATAATAGTTTTATTTTAATATTAATATATTAAAATAACAGTAGTCCGGTGTGATCAGCAGCACCACCTGACTGTGTGCCGATTGCTGTAGACATCGATTTGTGGTTTGCGCTCAATTTGTATCGCAATTCGAATTGTTCGGTTCTTGCAGCTGGTTTATCCCGATCTGCACATCTTAGTGAAGCAGAATGTATGAGCTTTATCTGTATGTGCATAGTGTAGGTCTTCTAGTCAAGGGTAGCGCGTTGAAGGGCTCTTTTTGAGTTTGGGTGTCATGTTCGGTCAGGTACAGAATAAAGTTGAAGAAGAAGAAGAAGAAGAACAACAACAAGTGGCCAACTCTTCATAGTTGTGGCACTCCTGTCCGTTCGCTCAGCACAATCTGGCGTTCTCTCTGTGACCATGTCTGGGTGTGACGCCTGCAACAACGGCGCGCGCCCGCGGATTTTATCGATGGTCCCTTATTGGTTAAAAGATTTTCTCTTTGGTTAATGGAACACTTAAAATTATAGAACGTGCTATGATTTTGTATTAGCACTTTCTACTGCACTGAATAAACATTTACCTTTAGATATCTCATCAGAAAGCCATTTTCTTTAGACATCTCATCACTGATTCATTGGTTCTCTCATTGATCAGTTGTTTAAAGCTTATTGCAGGTGAGTTTTGTGAAATGATCAGAAACTCACTTTGCAATCAAGTACGTACGTGCGTTTTAGAATGAGTGGATGCAAGTCCCTCCTATACCTCATCCTGAATGCAGTGTTAATAAATAACTTCTTGGTTTCGCAAGCATACCACAGAATACCGGTAAGATGCCACCATAGATTTTTTGACTGATCTTCACAAATCCAATATAATCCTAATCAATTCGTCTCTCAAGTATTGCAAAATAGAAAAAAGCTTGATCAGCTTTAAGAACTTAATTCCATGTAAAAAAGAGCGGACTGACGGTTTTTTGCGAATAACTCTTTATGGGTGCGTCGGACCGCTTTCTGCCTTGTAACCAAAGTTGTAGAGGGGCCCGAGCTCTACAGCTGTGGTGTAACCTAGTCTGCGCAACGTTCCTTCTAACGCTAATTTGCGCAAGAGAAAAAATCGGCTTGTTCTGCAACAGGCATACATGTAACAGGGGCTCTGGGGGCTCTGTCCCCCACCCGGCTTAGGCCAGACCCCGCAGATGGGACCCCGAGACCATTTTTCCGACCTCCCCGTCCGATTTTTCTGGCAAGTATATTTTGAGCAAATTGTTACAATTTTTTGCAATTTCAGACACAAAAATTCTTAAAATCGCCTGCAAAACAGCACTTTTTATGTGTATTTCAGCCCAAATTAGCGATTTTTGATCTCTTTTAGCCCAAAAATTGCGATTTTTTGGATTTTTGAGCGTTTGTTAGAGCCCAACCCCCTCCCAAAATTTAGGCTCAGACCCCCCGGCCGGCGCCAGACTCCCCAACCCCCCTCCCCCTTCAGTGGTTGACCGGTTACATGTATGGTATCAGGGTAAAATTTTCAGGATTCCTATGCATTAGAATCGATGTAAAACTGAATTTTGCAGGATTCCTGTGAGTTTCAACCTAATCGATTTGTTGGCCCCTAGTTATTTCATTCCCCCCAGAGATCTGAAAATCGCCAAAAATGGCCATTTTTAGCATTTTCGGCCAACTTTGACGGTGTATATCTCAGGAACCGTTCCACCGTTCTGGATTCTGTCTGGTTCACTAAAAAATCGCATTCAGCCCAACTGCAGAACAAGCCGATTTTTCCATAGCGCAAATTAGTGTTACAATGGAACGTTGCGCAGATTAGGTTTCACTACAGTAACTAGCTCGGCCCCTCTACAACTTTGGTGTTTGTGAGGCAAAAACCGTTCCGACGCATCCATAAAGAGTTATTCTCAAAAAACCGCCAGTCCGCTCTTTTTTACGTGGACTATTTAGCTTGAAGCAATTTCAGTTTAATCCGTTGGCTACTCAACAAAACAACCGGGCTAAGGGAATGGCAATGTCACATAGCCACCACGGGCCAAATGGAGATACTGACACAGCAATAGCAACCAGTGGTACTGGTAGCAATAACCGCCGCTATTACAATCCCTACAACCAGGGGTATCCCTCCAACCCGGGCTATCCCTACAACCCCAGCTATCCCTACAACCCCAGCTATCGCTACAACCCGGGCTATCCCTACAACCCCAGATATTACTATGACTACTACCCTAGCTACTACGACGGTTTCGACCCATTCTATTACAAAGGCATGCGCAATGGTCGCGGACGCGGCAGGGGAAAGCGCTATTGAGCTGCATAAAATATATGATTCTACACAGCTGATTCTGATCTTGCTTGACTGTTTCTAGATTCATTGCAGAATAAACGGACAGCAAAGTTATATGTACTTTTGTTGCTGTTGTTGTAGCCTTTTGTCCTTTTGGACAACTGCTATAGAGCAGGAAGGGACACAAGGTCCGGCAGGATCCTTAACAACAACCCTCCCCTTTGCTGTCGGTGTGTGCAAGACAGCTAAGGTTTGGTCCCCATTTATCTACTTGCCATTGCTGACTTTCGATGGTCTGGGTTGGGCTTTGTGTCGACTACTTCCCATCGCCTTGACAGGTTTTGAACCCACAAACACACCGCTTCCATGGGTGCTGGGGCCGCCACTGGATAGCGTAAACTACCCACGACTGACAACAAAGCACTACTTAATACAGGGGTGCATTAATGCACTTCGGAGTTTAGGGTTAGGTTTGGGTATGGATATCCGCTGGCACAGGTGATGTAGTGGTTTAGGTCGCAAACCCACCATGCACTGTGCACTGGCCCTGTCTATACAAGTTCAAGCACTCGGCAGGGACAAGTCCTTGTCGCAAAGACTTGGTCATCGCCACTAAGTCAGTGTGAGTGTGCGCTGTCCGCGAGCGGCGGCTCTGTCTGCTGGCCGCTGTCTGATTTACACTGTGTGGCTAGCAGTGTTGTTCCCAGTAAATTTACTGAGTAAAAGTTACTCGGTACTTAGTTATTTTGAATTACAGTAAGTACTTTTACTTACCGGTAAAAATTTTTCTTAATTTTACTTACTGAGTACATTGTATGCCCTGTCCAATGCGCTGGTACCCTGCGCCCTGCTGGCCCAAAGGGTACGTTTGACACCCTCCGACAGGTGCCTTAGCCCATGTGGAACCTCACACAGCGATAACGAGAAATACTGACCTGCAACATGATTTTGCATTAACTCAGACAAAAACACGTCTGTTCGGGTGGGTGGGTGGGATTACCCAGGAAAACGGACTCAAGTGTGTTAGGTTAATTAGACCACGCTGTCACATAAACGAGCCCCACAAGCACACTCTGTCAAGGCAATAAGCGTTGAATGACCGGCCAGGTCAGCAGTTCTGACACAGCCCTGCGGGCTCCGCCCCGGCCGTGCTCATTGGTAGCTCCGCCCAATCGATACAATTTCTATTCTTTCTGGAAGGAAGGGTGTTAGATGAACTGATGAATATGAAGAAGAAAACGAATTGGAAGGGAGAGTGATACGCCGCCCTAGTGCGATTATTTTCCAAGATGTTATTTGCAAGAAATAAGCACAAAATTTTGTCAAAAACAGTACAAAACGATACCATTTGTCGTAAAAATGCCGAAAACGCCCTTATTTTGCGGAAAATCGAATTTCTAAGCTACCCATCTCAGCCCCCCCTCACAGGAGCTCCTACCCCCTTCAGCCCCCCTCAGCAATTGAAAATTCTACCCCCATCACCGAAATGCTAGCCCATGTCTGGTGTGAAGTTAAGCCAAAACTAGCCCAACGCTTTCTCATGACAAAGTTAGGGACATTGAGTTGGATCAGAGAACTAAAACTCCTTCAAATTCGATATTTTGGAGGGATATCGTAATAGAATGAGTTTCTGCATTACCCAACGATGCAAAATTACGAAGAAAACAACGTGATCATAGGGAATTTTCGATAAAAAATCAACTAAATCAACTAAAATCAACTAAATCAACAAAAAGTGACGTCATCTTTGGCCGAACCCCCCTCCCCCCTTGTCATCGGTTGTCATCATTTGGCAAACCCCCCCTCCCCCCTAACCGATGACGTCATTTTTGCACAGCCCCTAATGAAGTCGCCAACCCCCCTCCCCCACCGTAATGAATAGTAATCTTTTGGCGAACCCCCCTCCCCCCTCATGCCATTACGTAATTTTTGCACGCCCCCCTACATTGTATCTCTCTAGTACATGTGAAAATCAGTTAAAAATGTAAGGCAGATAGACATCTACATTTGTCTGACTTCATGGCTTATATGGCAACGGAGTTTTCCACTAGTGTTTCCGAGTAAATTTATTTTGAAAATAAATAACTTTTAAATTGCTTGCTCAGCCTTCAGAAGAAAATAACTTGCTATTAATTTGCTTGGTACCCAAATTCTGAAATTTAATTTGATACAAATTTGTTATTTGATATGAATTAAATATAAATTTGCTAAAATCAATACTCAATTCCTGAGGAAACAGCTCAAAACCTGGGTCGCGTCAGTCCAAAATGAGTTGACCTTTCTTTAGATGGCGACAAATGGTCTACAAATTAGCATTTAATGAGTTGATATCTTTGCTATAAGCATGAACAAGGTCATCTTTGGACTGAACTTGTTATTTTGTAGCCAGACTTTGTTTAATGAAGCTGCCGAACCAAGCAAATTTATATCAAATTCATATCAAATTTATATCAAATTTCTAGGCCAATTTTACGAAATTTAATATAATTTTAATTTGTTTGACAGTCATCGCGAGAAATTTAATTTGTTATTAAATTGCTATTTACTAGGTGATTTTGGCCAAAACAATTTAATTTTGTTATTTAATTTTAATTTGATCGGAAACACTATTTTCCACCTATAAGACCCCTCCGGTTATAAGGTTATATTATACCCTTATTTCGTGACCCCAAATTTAGGCATTTTCTGGTTATAAGACCCGGTCTTATATGGTGTATGTTTTACCCTAACATCTACTTTGCTAATAGGATTCTGCTTTTGATCTTGGGCTAATGCATCTCTCGATTATTGAGCATGCCATGACTTTGTATTAGCACTTTCAGCTGCACTGAAAAAACATTTTACTTCAGACATCTCATCAGGTCAGCATTTCTTTTAGACATTGCATCATTAGGTTCTATCACACTAGCCTAATGGATCGCTTGATTATTGAGCATCATGCCAGGACTTTGTATTAGCACTTTCAGCTGCACTGAAAATCATTTTCCTTCAGACAGCTCATCAGAAAACCATTTTCTTTTAGGCGTCTCATTACTCATTCAATATTTCAATCAATAACAATCATATGTACATGTAACAAGGGGGTCTGGGCTTCTGGCCCCCACCCGACTTAGACCAGACCCCATAGAGATACAAAAATTGCAAAAATCACCTGCAAAACAGCACTTTTAGCTGTATTTCAGCCCAAATTAGCGATTTTTGCCAAAAATTTGCGTTTTTCTCGATTGCCCAACCGCCCTCCCAAAATGTTGGCTTAGACCTCCCGGCCGGGGCGCCAGACCCCCAACCCCCTCCCTTCAATGTGATGGACCCATAGACGGTCCAACGCTGGAGCAACGGACAATCCATTCATCCATCCCTTTCCCTACCGAATAGTACAGAAGAATAATATGGCTGAGAAAGTTTGGAAACCTTTGCATTGCAGACGGGCTTTATGAACGTCCTCTTCTCCCCACTTTAACACAGAAGGACATACTGTAAGTACCTTGGTTAGTCAATCAGGTGTCTTAAAACTGTACACATACACATTTTTGCTATAATTTTGCATTTGTTCCTGTAGTTATATAATGTGCATCATCGCTGGCTTCCTTTTTTGGTCTTCTGCTGCACATAGTGGGAATGAAAGCGCTCAAAAGTAGAAACGAGCCATCCTTATGTGGGAAAGCTGTTTCGTCCTCTGTGAGAATGCATTTGCAAAGATTAAACATTCAAAATGTTCGCACCCCATCCGATGGGCCAGAATGCTATCCATCATAAAGCCAAAATGCCCGCCTACTCTGTGTCACAATCTTCCAAGCAGCTACTCTGAGCTGTAGTACAGTGGGAAAATATCGAAATTTTTAAAACATATATTAATATAACTATACATATATGTTTTTTGCCAATCAAACATATAAATAACACATATAGTTATATGTTTCTGAAAATCGAATGTGCACATATTTTTAAACATAAAACATATTTATGTAAATGTCGCTTATTCACTTATATTTTGTCTTAATTTTCGAAAATTCAAATTTGAGATTCTGAATTTCCTGTTTAAAACGGTTTGCAACAATTTAGATAGCATACTCAGATTCAATAAATTTAAGTGAAGTGAGATTTTGGAAAAGTTTACTGTCAAACAGCAACCAAAAGTTTTGAAATCATGAATTCCTATAGCAAAAATATGTATATGTTTCCAGAAACATATTGGCCTCAAAACATAAAAATACAAAACATATTTGACCTGCAAACATATTGAGAAACATAAACATATATGTTTTCCCAAAAACAAACATATTTATGTTTTAAAACATATACATAAAACATATATGTTTCCCACAGTAAGCTGTAGTTTAGTGCTGTAGAGCTCTGAGTACTGTTATCTTGCCAGAGGATTCTTATTTTACTATTTACAAATCCAGCTTTTTTATTTAATTTATACTTTTTGTTTTACTACCAAGCAGCTCCGATTTTTTGATACCATGATAATATAGCAATTTTATTTTATTCTTACATTACAATCGGCTCTAAATTTTGCTTAAGGCCGTAAATTGGAAATTATGCTGGGTGTGCCAAAAAAACAACCGAGCAGATTTTTCGCTGTAGCAACTGCAAATCTCAACTGATTTGAATGAATCCTGTTTTAAATGAAGATAAATAAATCCTTAAAAGACTGCTGAAATTTTCATTATTGTACTCTGTTTACTTCCTGAGATATTGGCTCTCAAATTCAAAACAGTGATTTTTTTTTATTCTGCACTTCGTAATAACACGGATTCCTGCTAGGGCTAATGGCTCTTGGAGGCTTTACAGGTGACACAGAAACTCGGTTTACTGCAACACTAAAGTATCATTAGCCCTAGCTGTAGGAATCTGCTTTATTATGAAATGCAACGGAATCGCTCTTGTTCTTTGCCAAAATCTGTTTCGACTTAAGGCAAATATCTCAAGAACTATTTAGTGAATCTCAATAAAAATTGCATTAATCTTTGAAGAATTTATCAGTCTTTCATTCAAAAAAGGATTCATTAAAATCGGTTCAGATTCATGGTTGCAAACGTAAAAAATCTGCTGGGTTGTTCTTTATCACTCTTGTCCATTGCCAAAGTCTCTGTTTTGACTTTGAGGACAAATATCTCAGGAACTAAGCAGGCTATCTTAATAAACGGTACATCAATCTTTCAAGAATTCATTTATCTTCATTTAAAAAAGGATTCATTCAAATCGGTTGAGATTTGCAGTTGCTACAGCAAAACATCTGCTGGGTTGATTTTTGGCACACTCTGTCCGATCCGATCCGATCCGATGTGTGGGGGGGCCTTACGGCCCTACGCTCAGACCTCTGCGGTCCATTGCGCAACCCCCGCCGTATTCGTCATCTCGGACGTTTGCCCTCCTTTCACTGCCAAGCCACTCTAGCCATGCTGTTGGGCGCCAGGTACTAAGAGAGCGCCTGGCGTGGTGACGTCATGGTGCCGACAGCTCCCAACGGCCGCCCGTCGAAGGGGCCAAACCGGTATTGGCCTTATTGCTGGTTTCTCAGACGGCACCTGACGTCGTTGATCTTTTCTCCAATGTGGCATGCTGTAGGAGCGGCTTTGGTGCAATGGCAGATCCAGTTGGTTCCCATTTTACCTACTCGCTTTAACCAGCTTTCGGTGGCCTGGGTGGAGCGTTGTGCCGACGACCAACTCTTTGCAGCAAGAAACTTGCCACGCCGAGAGGATGAACCACTACAACCACTAGGGATGCAGCGGCCGCCGTGACTCAGAGGCAGCGAGCTACCCACTGAGCCACCGACGCGGCAAACGGCACACTCTGTATATTTTACTACTATTTTACTTGTTTTTGCTTAAGGCTAGCCAAAATCATGATCAATTTTACAATAAAAAATGTGTGCGGCTGTGCTTTCGTCAGCCAAATTTCACACATTTTTGTCTCTAAAGTTCTGGAGAACTTCATACGATGTTCAATCAACGTCAGTAACTATTTGGTACAAAGACTAATTATGCCTAAAATTCTCCATAATGACTAGAAGAACCATAGTAAAATAGTAGTGAAATTCGAAAACAAAACTATAAATTGAATTAAAGAGTTGAATTTGTAGTAAATATAATAATAAATAGTAAAACAAAAATCATCTTGCAAAAAACAACAGTACTCAGACAGAGAGCATGTACACTTCTGGTTATTGGGGTATGAGATTGTGATGTATTACTGTTCGGTATTGCGCTATTCGGTTTTTCTCCTAACTAAAATTTTTAGTTTATGACAACCCCTTAAAAAGCTAAAATGTTTTTTATTGTTTGTTCAAGTTGCACAGTCCTTTCAGACAGCACACTTATTAGAGCCTTTCATTGGAGCGCCCTATCGACCAATGTTGTGCCGGTTGAATTTAGTTAGTTATTTACTAAGTAAAATCATTAGTTAGTTACTTACTAACTTTTACCATCTAAACTCAGATTTCGCTTAACTAAACTCAACTCAAACTAAACTGATTTTCAGGAAATTACTAAGTAAAAAATCGAGTTACTTAGTTATGAGTTTAGTAATATTCAGTTTAGTTATAGTGTTAAAGATAGGCGCTTCGGCTACAGGTATCTAGTTGCTAGTGAAAATTCTCAAATAGGTTCTGTTTGTTAGAGAGGTCTCTCGCAAAGAGGGTACGAGATTTCACTTGTTTTAAGCACAGATGCTTGTGACAAAAACAGAATACTGCTTGGCATATGTAATCGTTTATGTATACTAAACGCATGCGTAATGCTCATCCGCTTAAAGGGTTGTGGGGATTAAGCCAGGTCGGAGGGATTGAGTACAAAAAATCGCAAAAGAAACTGCTAATGTGTGCTCAGGCACAGCAAACAGACGCTTTTTTATAAGCAATGATTGTAAAAAAAATTTAAAAATTGGGACAGAAATTGCCCTCTAGAAAAATCGGCTGGGAAGTCCTCTTGAGGTTCCGATCTAGAGGTTGCATTTTGATTGGGGCAACCTTCGAAACCGCCCTGTTACTGTACATTACATTACATGTACTGTATGAGGCACCATACGTGTAACAGCTGATCCGTTGAAGGGGGGTTGGTAGGTCTGGCGCCGGCCGGGGCTGTCTGAGCCCAAATTTTGGGAGGGAGTTTATTAGTGTACCGACTTACAGCTATCCGCACCAAACTTCCAATTTTGGGTCTGAATACTGAAACTCAACTGGTCCACTCTTTGACTTTATCTACCTCAAGTTGTCTTTCATGCTACTGATTTTGTATTACTAGGCAACACTTTATACTGCATTAGAACCATTTTCTTTCAGACATCTCATCACCAATTCATTCATTGATTGATCGGTTGTAAAAAGCTATTCACATGTGAGTTAGCAAAATGATTAGGAACTGACTGAGTAATCAAGCACGTTTCAGAATGTGCGCATACAAGTGCCTCTTGTTGCTCATCCTGAACACACTGCTGATGAACAACTTTCTTCTTTCACACGCAATCCAGCGGCAGGTAACAAGCAGTGGGACTTTGTTTGTGTCATCCTCCCACTGCCCCAGATCAGATTTTGATCTTGCTGACAATTTTCTGCCAGCAGTTTCAATCGGTTTTGAAACAGGCACCAAAAATGTAAAACAAACTATTCTTAACTATATTGCGGCCGATGAACCAAGCATTTCGAGTGATTTTCAGCACCAGAAGGAGATTTAGCTGAATTATGTATTGTCCACACTCCCTCCCCTCAGCCAGCCTTATACCATAGACTGATAGCGATAAGATCGATTTTGGATTGATATTGATGCGCCCTCTATTCAGGTCATCACTGCCCAACAACCATCACATCAACCCGCCAACACTGGTTGGGGTGGTGGTGGTGGCATGACAAACAGAGTCGATCCATGTGCACTGTGTATCCGTTCAGCTCAAGCTGCACAGAGGACCTATGGATACAGGCGTTTTCGTGGTTAACTACCGTTTGTGTACTTAGTTTTTGCTATGTTAGGCATGTTGAAGGATACAAAATAAAGAGACCACAAAATTCTACATGTACCTTTCGTATAACGACGACACAAGTTTGACCAAAAAAGAAAGCATATCTGACGTGTTTGATGGCTGAGTGAGTCTGTCAGCACTACAGTTGCCTGTATATATGAACATATACATATACATTTGCATTTGCATTGTTTGTATAATATACAGTGATTTTCGTTTGCATGTATACAGTATATTAGATTTTCCAATCTGTTTTATGCATATGCAAACTACCGTTGGCAAAATATTGAATTTTCGAATACATATACATATACATATATGTACAGTATATGTTTTCCGAAGTCGAAGTATTTTAAAAAAATATGTACATAAAATACATGTTATACATATTTTTTCAAAGCCAGGTTTTAAGTTGAAAATGCTGCTAAAAGAGTTGTTTCTGACTGAAATTAGAAAGGGTCTACGCTTTGACCTGATTAGCAAGAAATTGATTCAGTAGGTCAGTCAAATTAGCAATAATTTCCACATTTGAGTTCTGTTAAAAATCCTCGACGTACAGTCAGTCTTTTTCTGTAAGGGGGAGACCTGTGCAACGAACTTTGTTGTTGAAACCGCAATGGCCAATAATTTCGTTTAGGTCAACTAACCGGTTGACACAGACCACTCCTGTGCACATACATGTAACAGCTCCGGGCCGACCTGTGGGGAGGGGGGTAGGGGGGGGTTTCCTCAGGTGGGGGGTCGAGGGGGGGTTTCGCCCAGGTGGGGGGTCCCAAATTTCAAAAAGCTCCAAAACGCCTAGAAATGCGTTTTTAGCACGGTTTTTTCAGTAAGGACGCTAAAAATCGCTGTTTTAAGCTGCCAAATAGCGTTTTAAAGCTAAAAACAAGCAAAAAATGACAAAAAGAACTTCCAAAAACACCGATTTTTCTTAAATATCAGCAGTGGAAACGCCAAATTCGGTTTCCAAAGGCTTTTCAAGTGAATTTTAGGCTAAAAATTAGTGATTTCTGACCCAGTTTGTTAATACTGGAGCCACTACCACCACTTGTATTTTTTGGTCGGGGGGAGGGGTCCCTTAACCTGTCTCGGGGGGGGGGGGTGAGGGGGGGTTTGGCCTTTCCAGCAGGGGGGGGGGGGGGACCCCCCCAAACCCCCCCTAGTACATGTATGCCTGTGCATGTCTAGAAAAACCCAGAGTCTAGTCCACGGCAGATGTCCTTCTCCTTACGTCTATTCAAGACATGCGGGCACACCTTAGACATCGTGAAATTTCATTTTTTGGGTCAATGTCAGAGCGACCAGGAGAGAGCGCAGAGCGATGCCGTTGCAAAACAATAGACACAGATGGGGTATCTCTCAGAATAACAGTGCGGAATCGTGATTGCATATGAAATAAAATATCGTGAAATTCCATGTCCTTAAGACATAACGCAGACATAAGGGAGGAAAACGAAGACATAACGAAGACATAACGCAGACAAAAGGTGTTATGCAAAGATTGCAAAAGCAAACAATTTGAGCCGTTTTGTGTGATAAATAAAGGTATAAAGCAGAGTAGATACACAAAGTAACAATGTGTAACCTTATTTATGCAAGCTGATCTAACAGTGTTACACTTGACTCAGTTGCTGGGCACGATGACCGCCGACACCGGTCTGTCAATGTCTTTAATTGTTTGTGAATCAGACCTGGTAGAAATTTGTTGACAGGTGGCGGACAGTTGTCAAAAATGGGTGCCATTTAAGACAGAGTACGGGCAACAGCTTGACCTTGCATTGTCGGCTAGCCGTCACTCAACGATCGTCCGACAGCCGTCAAAACTGGAAGCCATTAAATGCAGTATAGGTGTTGGCTTGACCTTGCATTGTCTGCCGGCTAGGAGGCCGGTGCAGTCTCCAAGTTTCTTGCATTCCAAGCGCCGGCTCCTCCGCAACCCCCATTCCCGATCCCCCCTTTACCCGCCAACCAAAGGCAAGCAGGCCGTTCATTCCTCACCCCCAATTCCCTGTTCCAGCTCCGGCCCCCAATTGGAAATGGGCCTTCCTGGCCGGCGTCTATTGGAAATAGGCTTTCCTGGCCGGTGCCCATTGGAAATGGGCTTTTGTGGCCGACGCCCATTGGAAATGGGCTTTCCTGGCCGCCGCCCATTGGACTCGATTCAAACATGGACTAAAAAGATTGGAGTGACTGTTGCTGCGAGCTGGACATTGGCCATGGGAGAATGTCACACGGTCGATGTCTATAACAAAGGCATGGGGTGCGTGAGTGAATCGCTTCTTGTCTGTGCAAATGTTGGATAGCATTTTTCAGAGGGTTTGACCTGTCTGACCAGCACATCCAAGCAACAGCGTACCACATAAAGTCACCCCAATGGTACATGCACATCCTGTTCCAGGCAAAGTGCCCATAGCAACTAAAGCGAGCCATAGCTAGTTGATTTTCCTGTGGACAATGGACATCGTGTTTCTGAACGCGTACATCTTGTACATGGAGTCGCGCGTAGGGATGCAAATGGTATAAAAAATACCAAATACCAAATACCAAATACTAGATGGTATTTTGTATACCAAATAATACCAAATAATACCAAATAATTCCAAATAGTTGATAAACAGGTCACTAGCTGTTTGGAATGAGCGCAAAGTCATACCTTTTGTTTTTTTTTCAGCAAAAATATATAAGTTTTGCCTCAGTGGAAGAGTTTTTGTTGCATCTAAAAGAAATCTAGTCATGCCGAGAAAGAAAACGAGCAGAATTTGATGGTTTTTCGCTTACTCGGGAAATGGGTACGCACGTTGTGACGTTTGCGGTCTAGGCTCGGTCTCGATAAAGGGGCCGTTCATAAACGACGCTGACCAAAATCCCGATTTTTCGGACCCCCCTTCCCCCAAAATCGCCTTGCGTCGTTTCATGGCCCCCCTCTCACTTTTTGAGAATTTTCCAATTTCCATGAATGGTTGTTTGTTATAAGCTAAACTGGTCAGAATTCTCTATTGTTTTTTGCTCAGAAACGGTAAAGAGACGTGTTGTTCTGCGTATCTGCATTGTTAAACTTTTAGTAAATTAGAAATAAAATGAAAACAATGAACAGAAGAGCTCTGACATGGTATACAGTCGCAAAATATGCAGAATTTATCGCTTAAAAGCTAACTGTTTAGTTATTTAAACTATTTGGTGGTATAAAAAAATACCAAATACCAAATAATACCAAATACCTAGAAAATACCAAATAATACCGAATAATACCAAATAATACCGGATACCATTTGCATCCCTAGTCGCGCGACCCACAGCTCTCTGCGCATGCGAGATTTCCGCATGATAGCCCTCACGGGCATTGTGCAAATGGCTACCTCGATCTCGGCGGGTCCTACGGCCAATGTCAGTCCCCAGTTCCCGACCAAAGCAATGCTGCAGGCCCTGCTGCCTCGAATTGCCCCCATTCTGCAGAAAGGCGCCAACCCTGATGGACCCTCAGACTATGAGATAAACGCCTGCGTCTAAGTCTATCTAAGGCGCATATGACCAAACAGCATCGCTGCATCTGCCACCAGAATGAGCGTAAGACAGCGTTCACCACATGCTGGCTCTGCAAAAGACCGCTCTGCTTGGGTATGCCCCGTTGTCTAACGCCCTAATGTCTGCTGCAATTTCTACATTCTAAAGCTTTTAGGCACCTGCTGGGCCCGGTTCCATTCAATTCCCGGTGACTTAGCTGGTGGGATGAGAGCAGGGCTGTTGGGTCGGTTTTTTTCCTCGGTTTTTTTCGTTTTTTTCCGGAAAAAAACCGGTTTTTTTCCGAGGGGCTCGGAAAAAAACTAAAATGCGGAAAAAAACTCAAGCAAGTTTTTAAAGGAAATAGACTAAATAAATGGTTAAATTAGCTGCAAATACTTCGAATTTACGTTAATAGAAGCCTTACAAGCATTTCCATGGCATAACTTAGCTGTTTTTCGCAAAAAATACCGGTGCCATTTTCAGGCAACTTTTATTATTGTATTTTTGGTGTTATAAAATCAAATTACTACTCTAAAAGATGAAATTAGTGCATTTTGTAATAAGACTCACGCTATTTCGTCGAATTCTGCAATAAAAAGCGATTGTCAAAAATTTTTTTCTGTCATCTCGGAAAATAACTTTTGGAAAAAAACCGGAAAAAAACAGGAAAAAAACCGGAAAAAAACCGGCTTGAGTTTTTTTCCGGAAAACAAACAGCCCTGGATGAGAGTCTCCACGCAAAACGCTACTGGTCTAAGGCACGCACCCCCTCCTGCAAACCCATCCGCTGATTGATCTCTTCAACTTGGCTGTGGTTCTTTACCGACCTTGCTGGCTGTGTTCTGTACTGCTACCGGTTGTGACCTTTTGGCCACCTGGCTTGTCTCTCTTCTGTACTGCGATGACGGCTTGTGCTTTTTCGGCCAGTTGACTGTGTCTTTGCTGTGTTTTTGGCGATGTCGCCACCTTCTGTTTATGTTTTTTTGTCTTAACCTTTGTCCTAAGAGCTTCGCTGTGGCAAAAAGTGATAAGTGCTGCTTTACAACAGTGATCTGTCTGTGCAACTGTCGTTTGACCATTTGTGCTATTGTTGCTTCACTGTTTTATGCCTGTTCGATCTCAGTTATGCCCGTCCTATCTCAGTAATTGATTTGTTCCCGGTTCGCTCTTGTTGCCACATGAATAAATCGTTTATTGCAAATAAATCACTCCTCTTGATCTTTCCGCAACCATCCATTTTCGAAGCACAAGCTGTTTCTTTGTCTCTACACAAACACCGCTTTTCAACTCACTGGCAGTTTGTCTCGTCTTCCTGAACTTTTTTCTACACCCTCCTCTAAAACTGAAATCGAAAAACCTTTAAAAGTCAATACTTCGTAATTTCTCAACCATGTCTCAACTATGTCTCAACTATGTCTTCGCCTATGTCTCAATTATGCCTCAACTATGTCTGTTTTGAGACATATGCAGTTCGGTATGTCTAAACCTACCATGTCTACGTTTTAGACATAAAACCCGATGTCCTTCTAGACATACTTTTTTCCCCTAGACGTCAGATGTCTTGAATCCGGTATGTCGGGACCATAGGAGCAAAAGCTCCTAGGTCTGTGTCAACCGGCTAACTAGCAAAAGAAAAGAGCATTTTTCTCCTGCCATTTATCCATTGAATTTGAAAATCTAAATGTTCCCTCATTGGAACTCCTTTTCGTCGCCTCGCACCACTTTACATGGTGATGGTATTATTCAGTTAAAACACCAAATCTGTGGTTTTTCTACCACTGGAGCAAATTCAGACATTGGCATCCTAAGAAAATGTAATTTCATGCTATGGATGGCAGGCTGAGACTTGAAAATGCAGCATTTCATCAGAAATTCAATATGTATTTTCAAATATGTATTTTAAATACATAGTGGCCTCAGAATACATATACATAAACATATTCTCTGAGGAATACATAAACATATACATATACATATATGTATTCCAAAAATAATACATAATATGTATTTTTTACATATACATATACATATATGTATTCCACAGTAATGCAAACAAACCTAATATACAAACGGTTTGTATATTCCCATTTGCATATTTCTAGAAATAGAAAATGGCGCTATGTGACTATGCACAAAGGTTCATAGATCTATTCACAAATCTTCATATCGAGTAAAATTTTCCTTCCAAAATATAGTTTTTCCTATACCAATGTATGAGGAAATTTCGCACATCATTTATTGATTCTTTGAGTTTTTCTTACGGAAAATGTTCATTTATTAGAAACCTTGTTTGTTGGCTTGCCAATGCAAAATTTTTTCTAATCAATGTTGTGTTAACCAGTTTTCTTTATATAATACACTTGAAGTAGCAAAACTGAGTTGGGTTTCTTGTTTTGCAGAGCTTTTGCATTTTCGATTCTTTGTTTCCTCGAGACAAATTTAGTTTGACCACATAGACTCACACAACAATAAACTACCTAAAACTCAGCCTATCTAAAACACGAGACATAAAGCCTGCATTCAGAAAACGTTTACTGCAATTTTTTCACTCTGAAGTCTGAACCTAAATTTTATTATTAGCCAGTCGACGAAAAACTACAACATTAGCAGGAAGAGCGATGGTATAGCTGAAAATTCAAAATCATACCACAGATCTGAAACTTCCAGCGATTTCGGATTTCATTTCGGGCAGTTTCCTATAATTCTATGTGTAATTGTGGATTGAAGCAGTTTCCTATAATTCTATGTGTAATTGTGGATTGAAGCAGTTTCCTACATAATATTATATTTCTAAGCATGAACCTAAGCCTAACACTAAGCCTGAGCAGGGGTGGTGAGTTGGGAACAATCTGTAAGTGTAGCTTTTCTCAATCAGCAGAGGGAGGAAAAATAGCAGACTGGGGGACTGGTTGTGCAAATTTTTACTTGTTAGAGTTGCGGAAGCTTAATTCTGTTTGCTTGCATATCTGGTAGAAATTCCAGCAGGGCAGACAACATCTTTCTGCCTTCCTGCTTTAGGATTCTCTTCTTCAGTTAATGGGCCGCTCAGACTGTTGACCATGCTGCGATTTTGCATTACCACTTTCTATGCACTCAACAACACTTTCCTTTAGAGATCCAATCAGAAAGCTATTTTCATACAGACATCTCTCCTCATCACTGATTCACTCTTTCAGTGTAGATGTTCTGTTGCTGGAAGCTGCTCACTAAAAACAGGCCAGTTTCCGAAATGATCAGATACCTGTTGTGATTGTGAGCTAGGATACATAATAGTATTTTAGAATGAGCGCACAGAAGTCCCTCTTATTTGTCATGCTGAATGCACTTCTGCTGAACAACTTTCTGCTATCGCAAGCATTCCTGCCAGTAAGAGGTGACTGTGTCGTTGTACCAGCGGCACAGTGTTGCCAGGTTCGGGGGATTCCCCCCAAATTTGGGGGGATTTTTTCCGATTTAGGGGCAAAATTTCGATTTGGGGGTTAGGGGGAAAGTTGGTGGGGATTTTTCAAAATTTAGGGGGGTTTTAAGGGGAATTGAATCTGGCGCAGAAATTGGTGAAAATCAAATAATTTTTAGCATAAAATTGAAAATTCAAGAGGATTTAAATCAGGTAACCTTGTCAGGAGTGTCTAGGAAGCTACACGAATCGATTCTGGCTATTTCATACTCCTTTTTAGGTTGATCAAACAAAATTTGCTGCATAACAGTTGAATTGCGCCCTGAGCTATTTGAATAACTTCTCTGAAAACTCAAAATTTTCAGCCTAACAAAATATATTCACAATCCTTTCTGCATGTTTTGATTTGATAAAAGCTCAAGAAAGCTGGATTCAGCATAATTTCCACAGGCTTCTGTGACATTATCACAGCAAACTACCATACTGCACCAAATTCATACCAACCAAATTCAAACTGAATTAGCTAATACAATACCATACCATCGAATTCAAATCGCCAAGTTTATTTCATACCGTACCATATAAAATTCTAATTTTGAGGGGTGTAGCTCCGGTTCAGGGGGTCGCTGGTGGCTGGGGCATGCACCACTGATCTTTGATTGAGCTCTATACATTTTAACATATTTTGATATCAGTCAGATCGATAACTATCGATATCGATGTCGATTTTGCTCAAACCCCAACCAAGCCAATACCTACCGATATCGATACCACCGATTTTTGGTCGATAGTTACATATGTGGCCTCTCCTTAGATGGGTGGCGGTGGCGGCATCGGTGGCGGCTTCGGCGGTGGCGGCATGGGAGGCTTCGGAATGGCAAAGGGTCTGCCCAGCAATGATCCATGCGCCATGTGCATCCAGTCGGCGCAAGAAGCACAGAAGAAACATGAATGGCTGCGTTTTGGATAACTGTCTTTAGGATTTTGTGGCTGATCTGCTGTTCCTAGACATATTCTAGCACGCAAAATAAAGAGACAGCAAAATTGTAACTTTCATTCAGAATCCTGTGTGGACCCATCTATGTTGCCTCAACCATCAGAATTCAACCAAAATACCCGAAATAAGTAACACTGAAAACAATGAAAATATCTGCGGCTTTTCCATTGAGAACTTATTTTCACAAAAAACACGGCACATGATGCTTTATGATTGTAGATTATTTGTCACGTCATCAACATTTTGTATATATCCGGTTGACACAGACCTAGGAGCTTTTGCTCCTATGGTCCCGACTACTGTTATTTTAATAGTGAAATTTTATTTTAATTTAATATTAATATAATAGAACTAGCCGATTTTAATTTTAATTTAATATTAATATAATAGTACCCTCTTAGTTTTAATTTAGATTTAATATTAATACTATTAAATAACAATTTTAATAGTATTTTAATAGCATTTTAATAGTAGATTCTAAAATGAACTTAAAAAGTTTTGGACGCACTTTAGGGAATTGGTGAAACAACATCTTTTGCTTGAAATTGCTAGTGTAAGTTGAAAATTTAATCAGAGATACAACTTAGAAGCATTTTTTTCTGTAAATTCATGACCATTCTTTTTTAAATGACTTTGTCTGAACATGGTTTTAAGCATACATGTAACAGAGGAGTCTGGGGGTCTGCCCCCACTCGAGTTAGGCCAGACCCCCCGGAGGCCAGACCCCCCGGATGGGGACCCGTCCCTCAAGACGACTTTTTCGACCCCCATTCCGATTTTTCTGGCAAGTTATTTTTTGAGCAAATTTTTGCGATTTTCTGCAATTTCAGACACAAAAATTGCCAAAATCGCCTGTAAAACAGCACTTTTTAGCTGTATTTTAGCCCAAATTAGCGATTCTAGACGATTTTAGTCGAAAAATTGCGATTATTTTTCGATTTTTGAGCGTTTTTTAGTGCGCAACCACCTCCCAAAATTTTGGCTCCGACCCCCCGGCCGGCGCCAGACCCACCAACCCGTCCCCCTTCCGCAGATGAGCTGTTAAGATATTCGAAATTGCATTCGAACAGAACATAGGCATTAAAATTTGAAAGAAAATATTGATGCATAGTTATAGAGACATTTTTGACAGGAAAATACTGCTGTGTACATAAGTTATTGAGTAGATTAAGGTCCTTTTGTCATTCATGCCTATTACTGAGAAAAGTTCCACACTTTCCAAAATTCGAGATCAGAGGGCTGTCAGAAATCTTCAATTTTCATCATTTTCTTATTTAAATTCTAGTATTGTAGGTAACTCCTTCATTGTCAAACAAGGTCAAACTATTAAAATGCTATTAAAATACTATTAAAAATAAATTTTAATATTCAGCCCCTCTTTGAATTTTTAATTTAATTTAATATAATAGTAGGCCCTCTATTTTAATATTAATATAGATTTAATACTATTAAAATGGCACTATTAATAATAGTTTTATTTTAATATTAATATATTAAAATAACAGTAGTCCCGACATACCGGATTCAAGACATCTGACGTCTAGGGAAAAAAAAAAGTATGTCTAGAAGGACATCGGGTTTTATGTCTAAAACGTAGACATGGAAGGTTTAGACATACCGAACTGCATATGTCTCGAAACAGACATAGTTGAGGCATAATTGAGACATAGGCGAAGACATAGTTGAGACATAGTTGAAGACATGGTTGAGAAATTACGAAGTATTGAGTTTTAGAGGTTTTTGGTTTTCAGTTTTAGAGGAGGGTGTAGAAAAAAGTTCAGGAAGACGAGGCAAACTGCGAGTGAGTTGAAAAGCGGTGTTTGTGTAGAGACAAAGAAACAGCTTGTGATTCGAAAATGGATGGTTGCGGAAAGATCAAGACAGTGATTTATTTCCAATAAACGATTTATTCATGTGGCAACAAGAGCGAACCGGGAACAAATCAATTACTGAGATAGGACAGGCATAACCATACATGTAACAGGGGGGCCTGGGGGGTCTGCCCCCCCTCCACCCGACTTAGGCCAGACCCCCCCCCCGGATGGGGACCCCCTCCCCGAGACGATTTCGCCGACCCCCCTCCGATTTTTCTGGCAAGTGAATTTTTTAGCAAATTTTTGCATTTTTTTACAATTTCAGACAAAAAAATTGCCAAAATCGCCTACAAAAAAGCACTTTTTAGCTGTATTTCAGCCCAAATTAGCGATTTTTGGCGATTTGTAGCCCAAAAATTGCAATTTTTTCGATTTTTGAGCGTTTTTTAGTGCCCTGCCTCCCAAAATTTTGGCTCAGACCCCCCCGGCCGGCGCCAGACCCCCCAACCCCCCTCCCCCATCGGCGGATGACCTGTTACATGTATGGGCATAACTGAGATCGAACAGGCATAAAACAGTGAAGCAACAATAGCACAAATGGTCAGACGACAGTTGCACAGATCACTGTTGTAAAGCATCACTTATCACTTTTTGCCACAGCGAAGCTCTTAGGACAAAGGTTAAGACAAAGAACATAAACAGAAGGTGGCGACATCGCCAAAACCACAGCAAAGACACAGTCAACTGGCCCAAAAAGCACAAGCCGTCATCGCAGTACAGAAGAGAGACAGGCCAGGTGGCCAAAAAGTCACAACCGGTAGCAGTACAGAACACAGCCAGGCAAGGTCGGTAAAGAACCACAGCCAAGTTGAAGAGATCAATCAGCGGATGGGTTTGCAGGAGGGGGTGCGTGCCTTAGACCGGTAGCGTTTTGCGTGGAGACTCTCATCCCACCATTTAAAGTCACCGGGAATTGAATGGAACCGGGCCCAGCAGGTGCCTAAAAGCTTTAGAATGTAGAAATTGCAGCAGACATTAGGGCGTTAGACAACGGGGCATACCCAAGCAGAGCGGTCTTTTGCAGAGCCAGCATGTGAATGCCGTCTTACACTCATTCTGGTGGCAGATGCAGCGATGCTGTTTGGTCATCCTGCAGGGGATATGCGCCTTAGACAGACTTAGACGCATGGCGTTTATCTCATAGTCTGAGGGTCCATCAGGGTTGGCGCCTTTCTGCCGAATGGGCGCAATTCGAGGCAGCAGGGCCTGCAGCATTGCTTTGGTCGGGAACTGGGGACTGACATTTGGCCGTAGGACCAGACATGGGCTAGCATTTCGGCTGAGGGGGGGGTAGAATTTTCAATTCCTGAGGGGGGGCTGACGGGGGGGGGGTAGGAGCGCCTGAGGGGGGGGGGGCTGAGGGGGTGGTAAGCCAAAAAGTCCGATTTTTGGCTAAAATCAAGGTTTTTTGGCTTATTTTTCATTAAAATAAGCTATTCTGAGGTCATTTACACCTAATCCAGGCATATTTTTATCATAATTTTCTATACAATATTGTTCCAAAAAATTCCTGAGGGGGGGTAGCGGCCGGCTGATGGGGGGTAGGTCAGAGCCTGAGGGGGGCAAACCCCCCCCTCAGCCCCCCCCCCTTTGCCCATGTTTGCGTAGGACCCGCCGAGATCGAGGTAGCCATTTGCACAATGCCCGTGAGGGCCATCATGCGGAAATCTCGCATCCTCAGATGCGCAGAGAGCGGTGAGTCGCGCGACTCCATGTACAAGATGTACGCGTTCAGAAACACGATGTCCATTGTCCATAGGAAAAACAACTAGCTACGGCTCGCTTTAGTTGCTATGGGCACTTTACTTTCCGATAGATTCCCGCCGTATAGCAGCGGCTCGGCTCCGATACTAACAATCTGACTGAGAAATCACTAATTGAATTTTAGCTTAAAATTCGCCTGAAAAGACTTTGGAATCGGAATTTGGCGTTTCCATCCACTACTGATGTTTACGAGGAATCTGTGTTCTTGGAAGCCCTCTTTATCGCTATTTTGCTTGTTTTATTTCTAAAAAGCAGCTAAAAATGCAATTTTTTAGCCTCCTTATTGAGAAAAATGTCCTAAAACGCATTTGCAGGCGTTTTGGAGCTTTTTGATATTTAACAGCCCGGGCGGGCCTGTTGCATGTATGAAAACAACCCAGCAGATTTTTTACCATGAATACCAACCGTAAATTTTCAACCGATTTTAATACATCTTTATTAACTGAAAGCTAGATGTATGTATTCCTGAATGATTTGTAAAATTGCACTGATAAAATCTTTGTTTTGACTTTCGAGATCAAATATCAATAGTATGTTACTAAAAATTTCATCATTCTTTTGTGAAATGCATTCAAATCGGTTTAGATTTGCGGTTGCTCCAGTAGAAAACACCTACTGAGCTGCTTTTTTTGACGGAGTCTATATAATAACGATATGTGTCACTAAATCTACTACCTCCTTTGCAAATTTTAGTAAAACATCTTGCATCATTTGATTGGACTCATCAAGTGCCTCACAAAGAAGATGCTGCATCATGAGCTCTGGTTCTCTTGGAAGCTAAAGATCAATGAAAGTGGGAAAGATCAAAATTATAAATTAGGTACCAATTCAGTGTTAATAGATGATTGAGATGATTGTGTTTCTGAATCAGAAACAAAGTTGTGATTCATCCAGTGATCCAGTTGCTCATACAAAAACACAAGCAAACAGAGAACAGCGAAAGCAGGCAGAACAGTGGTGAACAGAGAACTAACTGAACTCATCGAAAGTGTCTGCAGTTTTTGTTGACTGAAACGTTCCATAGCTGCACACGAATCCATGTTGAATTGAAAGCGAGATTTCATATATCTTTTGTACACCCACCCTGATCTCTCCTAGAAATTTCTTGACAGTGACATCGTGTCATCCAGAGTTTAAGATGCATTTTGCGAGAAAGTCAGCTTTGGTGCCGAAGAGAGGGGGCAAGCAGGGCCATCTCACGGATCTGGCTGATATTTATATCTATTAAAATAGAGCACAGTCGAAGACCAACGGTGCATGCCCGGCCACCAGCAACCCCCTAGAACCGGAGCTACACCCCCTCAAAGTTGGGTCGGCAGCAATTTTCGGGCTCATTTTAATAGCTCTGACACCCTCCATTCAAACGATCACCCTTCATTCGTTTCTTAAGCTAGGATCTCGACTCGCATATGGTTTTGTAGCTGGTCCAATGGACTTTCACTTTCTGGTACTCCGGTTTCCAGATCGTAGCTGGTTACCGAGATATTGGCCGAAAACTGCGAAATTTCCACAAAATGCCACTCCGTTTTTTTTCGAAAAATCTTTATAACTTTTTCTGCAAAGGCCCTGCCAAGCTAATGTTTTAACAAAAGTTAGGCATGAGTTGGCCAAACAAAATGAGCGCCCCAAAGTGTGCGGTTAGGGGGGGGGGGGGGTGTTTTGGCCTCTCAAAGGTGTTCGAAAAAAATTTTTTCCTGCAAAGCTTAGTTGTTTGCATACTGTTATATGCAGTTTTGTGTGCTGAGTTCGAAAATGCATTCAGTTTAGCTAGATTCTCTCTGGATCGGGAGAAATTGGCGTCCAAAGTTGAGACCAACCCTTTATCTTGACTGGCACTACTCGCTAGTATGACCATTAACCGCGGTGCAATGCAGTTTTTCTTATGTAGTTTTTGCTGCTGATTCCGAAAATAACTTTATTTTTGCTCTACGTTGCCTACTTTTGAAGATATCGGCATTTTTATGATTTGGGAACAAAACGGCTGCACTTGCTATAACATGCTCGTTTGAAAGGTGACTCAATTCAGTCGCATCTAGGGTACAGAGCCATAAAAACTTATATCACCTAATACAGTTTTTGCCGCTGATTACGAAAATGACATCTGTTTTTCAATCTGACTGCTCCTGAGCTACTTATGTAACTTTTATGCCCTGGTACTCAGACAATAAGTTATCTCTCAAATCTGGACATAATATGGTATCTATCTGGTGCAATTTTCTCCGCTGATTCAGAATATTATCATATTTTTGCGCTACGGCCACTCTGTCGCAAGTTATGGACCTCCAAAGTTTCATTAAAAAACATGCCGTGAGAAGCCATAATCCTAAAATAAATGTTCAGCATTCATGCATTTCTGAAATGAACCTTTTGTCAGTCAATAGTGTACCCGACCTATTTTGACCCGCTGAGTTCAAAAATGGCGTTTGTTTTAATCTATAGTTACTCGCTTTGGAGATATATGAATATTAATGCAAATTTTGTTTGATCAGTAATATCTCAAAATTGAACAGCAGTAGAGAAAAACAAACGCCATTTTTGAACTCAGCGGATCAAAATAGGTCGGGTACACTATTGACTGACAAAAGGTTCATTTCAGAAATGCATGAATGATGAACATTTATTTCAGGATTCATGATTCTCGCGGCATGTTTTTTAATGAGCTTTGGAGGTCCATAACTGCGACAGAGTGGCCGTAGCGCAAAAATATGATAATATTCTGAATCAGCGGGAAAATTGCACCAGATAGATACCATATTATGTACAGATTTGAGAGATAACTTATTGTCTGAGTACCAGGGCATAAAAAGTTACATAAGTAGCTCAGGAGCAGTCAGATTGAAAAACAGATGTCATTTTCGTAATCAGCGGCAAAAACTGTATTAGGTGATATAAATTTTTATGGCTCTGTACCCTAGATGCGACTGAATTGAGTCACCTTTCAACGAGCATGTTCTAGCAAGTGCAGCCATTTTATTCCCAAATCATAAAAATGCCGATATCTTCAAAGATGAGGCAAGCGTAGAGCAAAAATAAAGTTATTTTCAGATCAGCAGCAAAAACTATACTGCAACTTATGTCGTACTAGCAGTACCAGTAGAAAAGGGTTGGTCTCAACTTGGACGGCCAATCTGATGCAGAGCGAATCTGGCATTTTCAAGCTTTCAGCACACAAAATTGCATATAGCAGTATGCAAACAACAACTTTGCAGAAAAATTTTTTTCGAACACTTAGAAGAACACTTTGCGGCGCTCATTTTGTTTGGCCAACTCATGCCTAACTTTTGTTAAAACATTAGCTGGCGGGACTTTTCAGAAAAAGTTATAAAGATTTTTCGAAAAAAACATGAATGACATTTTTGTGGAAATTTCGCAGTTTGGCGAATATCTCGGTAACCAGCTATGATCTGGAAACCGAATGTAGCAAAAATGAAATGCGAGTCGGGATCGGTACCTGAAATACTAACCGACCGAAGTAGAGAGACCATGCTCAAGAAGATCTAGCAATGAAGGGTGACGTTGTGGAGGACGTCAGACTATTAAAATGCCGAAAAATTCTGCCGACCCAACTTTGAGGGGTGTGTAGCTCCGGTGCCTGATGGCCGGGCATGCACCGTTGGTCTTCGACTGTGCTCTATTTTAATAGATATAAATATCAGCCAGATCCGTGAGATGGCCCTGCTTGCCCCCTCAAAGCTGACTTTCTCGCAAAATGCATCTTAAGTGAAATGCAGTTTACTAACCTGAAACTTAAGCCAGGCTTCCTTGAATTCTGTCAAGAGTTGTGATTTCTTAGAGAAAATTACGTAGTGGTTTACAGAGGGCATTGTAAAATCTGATTTGATTATGGTCAACTGACAAGCCGACATGTTTACGTGATAATCTGGTGCCAAGGAATGCATAACAAACTTGCCACTGAATAGAGCCTCCCGTATTCCTCTGCCACTGTACGCTTGCTTGGGTGGATTGACCTGGAGAACGCGTAGTAATTTCTCTACAAATGCATCGGGCTTCAGCTGTGACAAGTACGACATCAACCAGGCTGGAGAGTGGAAATAAATGAGATTCAGTTTTCCATTCCGTATCAGCTCCAGCATATGCTCTGTGTCACGGATGAACGGCTGTTCAGTAGTCAACAGTTTGGTCAGCAGAAAGGAACAGTACATACCTCCAATGCTTATGGAAACAATGGAAACCAAAACTTGACGACTTTTTAGGCCACTCAACTGTTTGACAGAGTCAGTCACGAAGCAGAATACCAAAAACAATGACAACATTAGCCAGCTAAAGACGTCCAAGGGCTCGAAGAGTGAAGTGAGTGAACTTTTTGGCTGGTGTCTCCTGCCAATAAACTGTAAAGTAGTAGAAAACATAGGATAGCTATAGTCTAGACATTGGGTTTCTCTAGAAAAATTTGTAAACGCAAAGGCGCCAGCTATGGTGTCAAGAGTTCCTTCAGTGACATTGAAGAATAGACTCTTT